>JABFQC010001679.1:0-18382 GCA_022817085.1 Psilanteris sp. ZL-2020
AAATAAGGTAGTATATGCTTAGATTAGAAATTTGTTCCAATTTTTCAGGACTCGTATAAAATATATTTAAATTTGTTTATGTTCTTTTAACAATGATAATTCCACAATTAAATAAATAGGTCCTTGTAATTAACATTTGAAAAGTAGTCAAATTCGTGCAATAATGTGTTTAATTATGTTAAATCGGTCAACATTATTTGATACTATTTTCATTCAAATTATACGATCAAAGAGTATAAAATAACCCAAACTGAAATCTGGTAACCATCGTTGAACACCACGTACTATTACTTTAGTCTTGTTTACTAGATTTAGTTTACGGTTACTCTTATACGATTTAATCTGCATGAAATTAAATAGTCTATGTTATTCAATTACTCAAAACATATAAATAGTCCAGTAATAATTTATGCCAAGCATTATGGATAATGACCAACAATTGAAAATTAAGTAGTCTACAAAAACCAAACTATTGAACCATACTAATATTGGTCATTTTATGGTCAATGCTTATAATATACGCAATTATTATTATTTTATTAAATTAAATCAAACCACGCAAAATAGCATATCAACCAGTGACATCTCCAAGGTTTGGATCGTTAAAGTTATCTGATTATTGACACAGGAATTAATGTAAATGAACTATCTATCTATACCTATAGCTATCTCACACGACTTCAATAGACAAATACCAGTTGTGTGAAATGTGGCATTTTCAGTCTTGAAACCTCACCTGCAGTATTTGTATAAATAAGCAATCCAAATCTAATAGAATTACTTTAAAGGTTAATTCAAGTTCACATGATAAAGGCATCAATACATACGTAGAAATAATTGTTTCCAATGAATGAGATTAATTTTATTAGTGTATATATCTAGTACGTGGGTAGTCTATAAATTAAAGAGTTGATGATAAAGATCAAATCTTAAAATGAACCAATTGCAACCACAAAACTAATGTATAGTTTTTAATGAAAGATTATCAAGATATTGTAGTATTCTTACTTTTTCTATCTTTATAAACCTTGAACGAGCAATGAAGAAAAATAATGTTTGTTAAGTGATTTAACAAGACTAAAATTAAAAAAACATAAAAATTATTGACTTAGGGTATAGTAGGTAAATCCCATACACAAGGATAGATTTATAAATCATAACTGATTTTGAATTGGGCACTTTTGGAGTTGCTGTGCCCCCCATTCCCCACAAGGAGTTTAAATAAATTTGATGTTTTTGATCCATCTCACCTCTTATCAGAGTGAAGCATAACTCGAGATTACCTACATTTAGAATATTTACCCTATAAATAATATATCGAATACGCTAGTCTTTGAAATTTTCATTATAAATAAGAAAAATAATTTAATTGCGGGAACATACCATATCGTAAAGCTTAGACACTATAACCATTATCAGTGTTGGATCAGCAAACAAAACAAAATCTTATTTATTTATTTTAAAAAGAGTTGTCTTTTGAAATGAAATACTAATCAGAAATCAACATGCTGGAACCATTGAAGAGGCATTACGGGACGAACATGGAAGTCAATAAATGCGAGCAAAATATTATAAATTCAGACATTCGTAATTTTATTACCGTAATTGATAATAAGAATCATTTTTCTATTTCTATAGAATTCTACTTTCAACCAGAGCAGAAGTAATTTGATAATAAAATATAAGAAAATGACAACGACATAATGAGATATGTCAATAATATTGGTAAACGTATTGAATAATAAACTTTTAGTGGTAAAAATACCATTAGCTAACATTTTATTCCTCTTCACCGAGTCATTTAGTTAAGTTTCGTAGATTAAATCCAATCACAAAAAATACGTAGGACTTTTGCATATTGAGTTGCAAGCATCTATTCAACTGGATTGGTTAGGAATACGAAAGCGAAAGTAAATTAGAAAAGGATTGTCAATTTGTTTTAATAATTTTCTCATGTACTAAATTTAAAATGAAAATATGATTCTTATCTTCTTTAAATCCCTTTATCTCTCTATGTACAAGTAATTCAGAGATGGTAATGAATACAGATGAAATATGACAAATGTCTCCGTCTGCTTAATATTTGAGAAAACTGAAAACAAAAATGCTAAAAACTCATATAGAACAGTAATATTAATCGTGTAGATGTAGATAAAACTTATCAATGTTGGGATGAGCAACAAAGGCCAATTCGAGGTACAAACGATTTAAATGAAGTTCTGCTTTCCGCAGAAACCTAAAATCTTGAAATTGTCTTGAGAAAATAAATTTACCGCAACAACATGCTGGCCTATTTACTGAGCTTTTATATTGTCGGATCAATGAAGAAGACCAGAAATGAGCTATCACGAGTTGAACATCAAAACTTTTGACACTTAGTTGCGGTCATCATACAAAAGACGTCCAACATAGTACATCCTTCGTGATGGATCTCGATTAATCCTGGAGATAATAATCTGGGAAGAGGAGATACATTTTCTCTCCAAAATACAATACATTTTATTTTATTATAAAATACAGAGCATAGGTAAATTTTACTGCGTAAATCTTAAGAAATTTTATGGTCATTATTGTCAGATTAAGAGAAAGCGAGATATGAATCCTTGTGATGTATTTAATATTTTAAATGACGGAACGTGCACCCAAGCTTTATCTTTTAAGATATTTCTTTTTACTTTTTTCTATATTTTTATTACTACTTTTATATAATGTTATAATATATAAAGTTTTTTAATAACTTAAAAGGTTTCATTTCCCGGGATGAAATAAATATTAATAAATTTGCAAACGATATTTTTAAATACTTTAGATATAGTTTTGTAAAATTATAAATATTTGTGTATTTAAATACTTATATATTTATATATTAAATTTATGTATAGATGATGTTAAGATAGCTTTATTACCACAATAATAAAATACATCTATAGTTTTGGTAAATCCTATTTTCTCTGTAATATCTTTAGTGAAACTGAGATTTTTTTTCCGAAAATCGAAAATGTCAAAGTATTTTTGGTATCTTCATCTTATAAGGTTTTTACATAATAAAATTGTTTTCATTAAATTAATCTTATTTATTACAAATACAAATAAAAAAAAGAATAACATTAAGAACATTCTATATACTTAAACCTTCTAAACTTGCAAAACAATTCTATGAATGGGACCAGAGGAAATATTGCAACTTATATAAAACTTATATAACTTATATAAGACTTATATAAAAAATAATATAAGATTTTCACAGGAAACTATGATTTCCTGTGTCTACAGGTAACAAATAGAGTCTAAGATAAGTCTCTTTGTTCTGAATTCAGTAATAGAAAATCATTTCAAATTTATAAAATTTATTACATATTAATATAATATAACATAATATAATATTGCATAACGGACTATCAGTATGCTAATTTATTTATAACATATTATTTGAGTCTATACACTGAGTATAAAAAAGTGACTTAAATGTAACTTTTTTAAGACGCGAAGTGATTTATTTAAGTCACCAGCTGTCTTAATACATGATATTTTGCATTTGATTAAGAAACTTAGGCGTTTTTATTAAGTCACTTTGTGTATTAATAAATAAGACACATATATTATATATTTTTAGCAATGTATGTATTAAAAATAATAATTTAATCTTAATTAATAAATTAGAATATATTTCGAAACAAATTATTTAACAAGATGAAATAAAAATACATGCATGAAATGTATGTTTGCATGTTATTACTTACTATGTGGTGACTAAATGTTGAACTTCCGAATATTGTTAATTGAGGTTAACTTTAGGATGTGAATTACATATGCAGCATACAGATCTAATGAACTTGCTGGTACTTCTAACTGGAGGAAGAGTTTAATCTATTAAAATATTAAAATGTTAGTATAAGAAATAGAGATATTTGACATTTAGTGGAGTAACAGTATTGTGAAGAAAGTTATAATTATATGTAAAATAATATATAAAATGACACAAGAATGAATATAAACATACATTAATTTTTTTTAATAGATCAGAAGATTCTTATAATGCTATGAATAATATATAAACATATATATACATACAGTATTTAAAATATAAGAGTATACTATTCACCAAACAAGATAATTTCAAAATTTGCAAAAATGAATTTCTTATAACAAAACTTCATATAACAGAACTTCAAGAATGTCTAAATATTAATAAATATAAACAATTTATAATTACAGTTAGTATTAATATATCAGTTTGTAATAACTCATTTTTTATCTTAGTACAACCAATCAAATAGTATATTACACTTACAATGTTTTCCAAAGATTGAATTCTTACCTATTTAGTTTGGCTTCCCTGCCTTCCATATTCACACCATGTTTTCCAATAAGAAAAGAATAAAGTTCCAAACTTCTATAAAGTTCAAACCTCATCGGAAGTTCGCGAAATTATAATGTTTGTTCGATTTCCATTAATTGACGCAAAAAGGGTCGCATTTTTGTTCTAAAACGGTTAAGTTCCAACTATTTGAAAATTGCACTGTATTTCAGCACTTTTTTTTATCGAAAATCAATAATTAGAATCTTAATGTTCGCAAAAACTTACGAAATCCCTATAAAGACATCATGAAAGGTAGACAAACATGCCATTCTGGGTGTGATAAGGACCGAAGCATTTTCTGATTGAACTTAAGTGTTAATAAAAAAGTCGTGATATTTATTTTTGCGAGAAAAAATTTGTTGCGCGCTTAAAAAGCAAGACATAACGTTGTCAGTATCGACAAGACATGTAAATCTGAATTTCACATTTCTGAAAAGCCCATTTTCGACGAAATTGATTTCAATAAAAGAAAGTTTCTCTCCCTTGGGACCAGCTTTTAGTCTAGAAAATTACTCTAATCTAACTGAAATAAGCGAACACGTCCACTACACTGTAGAACCACCGTTCCGTTCCCGAATCCGATTTGCAACTAGCATCTCTGCAGAGATTTGCACAAGTTTATCGTCCAAAACGGTAACTCAATCAAATCAGTATTAGAGAGCTTACAGATTTCATATAAGAATAAATGATACTACTTTAATAACTAATTTATTAAAAAAATCGATTAAAGATTACCAATTGTTCAGTAAATATGATTATACACACGCTGAAGTAAATCATGCATATAACAGATAAACAGTTAAAAATTTCTTTTACAGCAAACGATGATGAATGTTTTCTTAACAAAGTATATAGATGCATCAATGTTTACCGTAAATTTCCGTATTTTTATCTCAACTTTTGTTTTGATTTTGAGTAACTTAACCTTGATAAGTTTGAGAGTATTTAATAATAGTTACAGAACTGTCTATAATTTTTAACCGAAATTTTTAGTACATGTAAAAGTGTAAATTTTGTTTAGTAACTATATAATTTAATTGCTATCGCACACGTAGTTTTTATAAATACAAATAAAATATGAGAAAGAAAGACTTATTTTTGTAGTTTATTATTATTGTTGTTTATTATTATAATAAGAGAATTTAGGCACCTAATATTTAAATCAATTATATAATATTTAATTACGTTTATATAATTGTTTTTTTTGTTTGTTTGTTTTTTAAATAATTCCTAAAATACTATTTCCTTACTATTTGAAATTTTAATATTGTTTGTTAGTGCTTTATTTCATCTAAAAATTAATTTCCTGTTTTTCATGCTCCGTATTAATTAAAAATTAGGAAGTCTAATTATTATTTATTAAATCAACTCATTATGATAAAAACCAACGAATATAAATCGACTTATCACCCAAACAAATTCAATTTACTGAATAACAAAACCGGTAAATTGGAATGTCTCTGAATCAAAATCTGAATAAATAAACATTATATTCAAACTTCGTAATACCTATTTATTAATTATCGTGCAATTAACTCGTGGCTTAACAGTCTGCTGGTTTAGCGAAAAGAAACTAACTCGCAAATACAATATAATATATTCCGAAATTATTAAAGAAAATTCACAAAAACTTTTCAAACTGCATACATACGTAAACGTAAGATTAAACTTATTTTATTACTCTTGGAAGCCATAGAACTAGAGTAAACAAGAGTTAAAATACGCTAAGACAAAAGTAGGAATGCAAAGTGGAAATTATGAAAGAAGAAACCGCGAAAAACGTAGAACCAGAAGTAGAAATTTCACGTCGTATTAGGCGTGCTTGATTAAAAAGTGCAAATAATTAATACACGAAACAAATGAAAGCTAAACACTTTTGATTCATACGTAAGGAAAACATTAATTATCGTGTTAGAATTCTATGCCCAATTTTTTTTTAAGTTTATTCCCAGATATGAAATTATGACCTTTTTGATTATGCAAGCGATTGTCATGAAATTGATTACAATATTTAACGTATTACATATGGAATGCCAAAAAAGTATCCTCATTCTAAAATATTTGACTTTAATTACCAAAATACTCAAATGATTGTTTAATTTGTCGTGGATTATACTACACTGAAAAAACTCCTGTGTAAAATTACAACACAGTCTATGTAATATTACTCGCATTTTCGTAGATTTGTTTATTTACACGATAAGACGTGTAATTTTCAGATGACGTGTATTGTAAAATAACAAGACTTTTTTCAGTGTATGATAAATTTGTTATTATTGATTTAGAGTTCATTCACACAATTAAGCTTTAGTGTTTAATAATTTATGAGCAGTTTGAAATTAAAAATATATTTTATCAATATAAAATGTTGTTCTGACGACTTAAAACTCAAGTCCTAATAGCCAAAAAATTTTTCAGTGGTGGGATAATTCTTGATGGAAATATTTTACATTATGAAAATAAAACACTTGCATTGGAAATTAAAATGAAACATAGGTTTGGTCATGATTAGATCACTATATTATTGCTAGAGGTCATTATGGAATAATTAATGAAATAAGCATTTGTAAGGACATGTAATAATTAGCAATTAAGAATCTAATCATAGCTTTGCAATGTATTTATTACAATAAATATAAATGTTCCCGAATAAAAAATGACAGCGCGTTCTTAAAATGTGATCTTATTCTGATAGGATACTAATTTGTCTAAATCTTCATACAAATAACCTAATCAGTATAAACAATTTATCATTTATTTACTGCAATAAAGAATTTGGTATGATGACTTACCCAAGTAACTGACCTGCTTCAATTTACTTTATTTGTGCTTTTGAGAATGCTCAGGTATTATCATGAAATTATCGATCAGAACACTAAATGGTTGCCACACCTTAAACATACAAAATATATAATAAAATTTTTAAATTAGTCATTAGTGTTTGATATGTTGATAACCATACAGACTTATAAATAATGTTAACTAATGTGACATTGTATGGCCTTGATATGGCATTTAAAAGGACCCTATAATCGTTAATTATTACCTTGTAAATACCTTGTAAATACAACGTATGATTATAATATAGTCTTTTGCACAGATTTTACAAAATGTTTCTCGTTTTTAAGCTTGATAATAGTCTTATCTTACATGTGGCAAACCGTATCAAATTTTTGTCAACACACAGGTTGACACGCGTGCAAACAATATCAAATGAGGGTAATTTGTCAAAATGTAAGCGTAAAACATTACGACTTATACACCAGTCATAATTATGGTCGCAACGAACGTAATAAATTGTCTTTAATACGAACGCGTCGGTTGCAAAAGTCGTTGCCTCCGGGATGCATTATATCAGAAAGAATGGCCAGGAGCAAATGACGTAAGAGCAAATTGGTAAATGCACGGTAAATGCGTGAAATAAATTCGCTGAATCTGAATATTAGAAGCACCAGTATTTTCTGCACATATGCTTCGCGTCAGTGAATCGTCCTCGATCTTACGCTAATGCCCGCGTTCGATGTATATTAATTCGCATCGCGCGGATTGTGGCCAACGATTCGTGAATATGCTTCACGCAATTGTTTTTTGGTGCGTAATGTTTCGCAGGAATGTGCACGTTGCCAAACGCAGACACGGAAACGGACACACGAACAAAAAATTCATGTCTGATTACATTCAATCATTCGCTTATTTGTTTTCGTGTCAAAGTTTGTTCGATGTTGATAAAATAAATTGGATGTGTCCTTGTTTATTTGTTCTTTTTTTTTTTTTATTCAAATTTCGATCCTTGCAATTTTGGATGCAAAGGTATTTTGATAATTGCACAAATAAAAAAATAGTGCTTCATTCTTTGGCTATTTTTAAATTTTAAATTCAAACACGTATTTTGTATTAGTTGAAATTGTTTTAAAATTGTCATTTTAATGTGAAATGTACTTTTTAAGACTGGAAAAGGATGTTGGGTAGTTTTAAAGGAATAAGAGTAATTGGTTCTATTACGTATTTCTATAATTGTTATTATATTGTTCTTGTACTCAAAAAACATATTACCATTCCAGTTAATGATTCTAATCCTTGAAGAGTTGTAAAGCTGGCTATAAAATTGTTTGTACAAATCATGATTAAATTAAAATATAGAAATAAACATTCGAAAGGATAAAAACGAACAATAATATATACTTTAGCTGGGTGAAATTATTTATTGATCGGATATAGGTTTTTTATAATTTGAAACAATTTAATGAGATAAGTTAAATAATTTATTCGTGAAAATTTTAAGGATGATGAATCGCATTACGTATACTCCGGCAGCTGCATCACGTGGCAGACAACGAGTTTGCACAACGAAGTCACGAGGCACGTCACGTTGGTTACTGAAAATAAAAACCACGTATATATATGCATATATATATATTATCCTTCGATTTCCTGAACTCGCCGAGTACGTGGCTGAATTTATTTTGTATGTACGCACGTAGACACAATACGACGAACAAATAACTTCGTAACAAAATAACCATTAATTTTGAAATTAATGAGATTATTTTTAACAATTTTGAACTTTTAATAAGATACAAATACAATAACAACTTAATAATTATTCAGCGTAATTACATGTTTATTTCCGTCGCGTCGCTGACATCCGAAGAATATAAGTGATGTAAATTAATTTTAGCGAAATCTGTCAAGTTGCGCAAGTTTTGCAAAACTTCGAGATTAATTATTTTGTCATTCTTGTAAACAATTATTGTAGCGAGCAAAATACTCGCGCAGCTGAACACATTTTTGACAGCAACTTCTTCATCGCGACGAGATCTTTATGCCTCTGATTACGAACGAAATAATTTACACGTCTTAAAGTCGTTTATCGTTGACTTATCCTGAGTCCCGAAACGCGCAATTTCGCGGCAAAAGTAGGGAATGAACATTCCGCGGGATTGATCCATCATTTGACCCAAATACTTGATTAACATCAGATACGTCGCAAATCCTAAACTATTGAACTCGAACAAGAGTTGCGCAAACTTAGGCCTCTTTCAATGGCAAGTCAACACGGCATTAATCTCTATTACACATAGCGGTCATAAATTTGTCCGCATAAAATGGTAATCTGACGCGCAGTTGATTCAGCGAACGGATTTGTTAGTATATAATCGATCGGACAAACGAAGCTCCGGATTTTCGTATAGTTTATGGACCAATTGATGTTACGAGATTGTATGTTTGATACGGGCTAACCAGATTTCTCATTGCTCCGTCGGTTAATATCATTAAATCCGCACGGCGGGCAGCGAACGAAAGAAAACGCGCAATGATTTCTGCGAGAAGATAGACGGCGCGGAAGAATGGAACGGCATTCCGACGGAGCGAAGAATGGGGCCTCGCAAAATAATATTTGAACTCTCTTTATTACGCGACTTGGTCGCTCCATTCGAAATTCGATATTCGATAGTATCTCTAACTCAATTGGCCCGCTACGTACGACGCTGTGGTTGACGTAACATTGTGTCCGGCGACCACAACTTTGCAAGTAGAGAATAACAATATTGGGCGGACAGTGGAGTGCTCTCGAATATTGTCGCACAATGTAATTTCTCGATATCAAGTATTGACTAGGAGCAATGTCTTTTAGGGGACAGCACGTGAATGTAAAATACTTTGACGGAAATTATCAGTTCTTCTTTATTCTTGTAATGTGATAGCGGACTAATGGAATCGCCAATTTATGAAATATGCAAATGTTGTTGGGAAAAAGTTACTCCAGGAAATTCGTCTGCGAGAACTGTCATTTTCAGTTTACCCGATTTTAGTCTGCACTGGAATAAAAAAAAGAGATTGATTTAGTCAGTGTTTGTCTAACTTAGATAATAACAAATGGAACAAAAGAAACAGTTAATTTGATTAGCGAATGTTGACAGTCGAGTTTTCTAATGATTTTAATTATTGCTATAGGCGATATCGTGTGTTTTACTACAAACGAGTCTTAATTAATAAAAGACACAAGTATTTTAATCACAAGACGTTTTTTTCGCTTTAAAATTCCGGCGTATTAATTAAATACATTATTTGAAATATCGGTTTTCTACTAGTTAGATAGTCTTTGATATGAAAAATTTATTCTACGTTTAAACTACTCTATTAACCGTTGATATATTAAGTATCTCAGATAGGTTTTGCTATTCTGGTTTCTTGATGAGATTTCTTTAATAAATAAACGAAACAGTTCGTGTTTAATGTAGGACATGATTTATGAATTATAATGTTAGTATAAGTAATAAAATTTTTAATTGAATTTGTTTTTATTGCTAAATAATGTTATATTTATTTACTTACAAATTAATATGACATTTTATTGTCATACGTGGTATTGATTTTTATGTACACTCGTTTCAATGAATTCGTTTCCAATAGAAACATATTGTCATTATTAAGTAAACTATATAAATAGTGCAATTCTTAAATGCACTGTCATTAACTAGTTCTATTAAGCAGTGACAGTTGTTACTTTGAAATTAAACTGGTTTTAAAATTATAACGGAGTTTCCTGCAACAGCAACAAGACATAGACATTGTTTAAACGTCTAAATAAATGCGAGATGATAACGCGAATACTGTTTTTATGCGTGTTTATGTTTACATTATCATAATTCGTTTTTATTTATATTTATGTTTATGTTTATGTTTACGCTTATGTTTATGTTGGTATTAGTACAAAATTTGCTTGTCAGAAAAATTTCAAATTACTCTAGACGTCACTGCAAAATTAAAACAACAAAATCACTTTATATATAATACTAATTATACCTCATTCATTGCAAATTTTATGTTTTCTCTAACATTTTTTCGAAATTAACATCTAAAACGAACCCGATTGTGTATATTAAGTAGTATAAGGTTATTTCAAACTTGTTGAATTTGTTCTTAAAAGTAAAACACAATTTTATAGGAGACGCCCGTCAAAGATTTTAATTTGATTCAAGAAGGACCTCAAATTACACTCTAAACAGAAACGTAACATACATTCTAATGACATGAATAGAAAATATATGACCAAATTGAAGGTCAGAAGCTGGCGAGTATCGATCGCAGGACAATCACCGTCATTGTTACGTACAACCTTGGTTATAGGAGCAATGGTATCAGCGCAGGTGCCGTAAATTAGCGCATCAAAGCTCGGTACTTCCGCCTACGTGAACAGTAATTATCGATGTGACCCAACTATTGGCCACTAACCACCCATTGATTAGCCGAGAGCTTCTCAGTAATTAATGGAAGAGTCATGTCGGTGACGCGCGTTCAGTTGGACGAAAAGCCATGGCACACGAGATCTTCGAATTATCGGATCGCGTGGATAATGTCTTTGACTTTGATAATCCTTCAGTTTAATGGAGAGACCATGTCGAGTTATGCGAACACTTCGGTTTATCCGGGGGAAAAAAAGCACGTCGAATTTCGATACTGGACCACAGGGACAATTTGTCACTTGCGTTTTGGTGCTATCTGAACACCTTCTAATTAACGACGTGAACGCAGACAAGCTAGACAGTCGCCAATAAATGACTTTTTCATAATTTGCTGCACTCACAAAAGCCCTCTGTAATTCAACCAGCGCGCGCAAAATTGCCGGTCCTCGCTAAAATTAATAATTAAATGCAATTTTCATATTGATTTGATCGAAAATTTGAATCGTTTAATTTGACGGGCACCAAAAGCTTAAATTTAACGACCGTTCCTTTCTCCATTGTTAGACCGCGTGAAAGAGCAAAAATTTCAGTTGAATTGCGTTCAACAATTCGTACTTCCTCTATTATCGTCTTTTTTTCAACGGTTCTACCACTTTACTCAACTTTTTCATGTGTCCCGTACGAACTCTTGAGTATCCATATTCATTTCGACCTAAATAGTAATTGTTTTCCGGAGAATGCTGCAAAGAACTGTCTTTTAAAATACTCCGCAAATACAGACATCGAGAGAAAAATGTAAGCTAATAGTTGTGCCGTGATACCTATATATACATCAGTTAAACGGTAGCAAAGGAAGAGCAAAATTATCGCATTAGCTTGCTTTCACTCAGAAAAAGGTCATCGACTTTTGACACAATTGAAACAAATTCTTAAACATATTTTTATTCATCATTATCATTGCCGTGTTTTAAAATTAACTATTAAAACGTTTTTAAAACGTTATGTATTTCGACGCATTTTCTTAAATAAATTGTTAACCATCACGAACACTTCATCCACATAAAAAAATATCCTAATTAAATTTTAATTTAAAATTCACCACTCTTTCGATTCAATTGACCGGAAGAATCGGTATTCCCATATTTGAATTCCATAGTAAACAAAAGAATATTCGTTCGATTGTCAGCAGCGTAAACAGCCTTAATTATGATCGTGGCCGAAGAAAAGCCGACGCGCGCTGTGAAGGAAAAGCAACGCGCAGTATGCGAGATATTCTGCGGACGGAAATTCGCGCGAGCGCTCGGAGAAATGCGAGGAACGGTCAGGTCGCGCATTCCTAGGGCTTTGAATCGCTTGCGTCCTGGCGTCGCATGTCCATTGACCGATCACAAATGGAGTGGCTCTCGGGTCGGTGATTCGGCGGCTCCACGACATCGGTCTTGACGCTGACGTTGACGACGTTTGTTCGAAATGATTCGAGAGTAAAGATTCCACGTAATGGTGGAAGTAAGTACAAAAGTAGATAACTAACATCGAGCCCCGAGTAGTACGTACGTTGTTCGGCCTGCCGACTCTCCATCGGTCCGTCGTCGAAGCGTGTTAAAGTGGAGTGGTCAGTCAATAACCCCGAGCTTCCGTACAGCAATGCACTCGGAGGCTTGTCATTTGGAGCGAAAGCTCTCCTGACTTTACGACGTTATCGCCTGAGTGCATTTAGCACTGCTCAGTGAAACATATCGAATGTCTCCGACTCGCTCGGGCTCTTATGCACACAGACATTATGTTCCTTATAAGAAAATTTGCCGCGCCTTTCTTCTCATTTCGACGCTCGGGAAACAAACCCGATCCGCTCACGGCTTAGACATAAACGTCTTTTACGTTGCGCCGTAGTTATCGCGCCAGACAAACACGTTGTCTGAGTAGGCTTTTGTCTAGATTGATGGATAATCCATTTTCCGACGTGAGCAGTAAAACCTTTTCCCGTAATACAACCCCGTTCAGCCGCTGTTGTGTTATGGCAAATCGCGTTAAATACCGTTACGGGTGCAACTTTATTTTCAAACGGCATCAAGACGCTGTTAGTGAATGTAGTGGCATATGTAGTCGCTGGAGAACGAGACGATATATGCGGGTAGTAAATATTAATTTTCATCGTACCTAATTCTGCTATTCCGTGAGATGAAAATGTATCTGCCTCGTGTCTGACTATAATATCATCTTACTACTGGATAAGGTAATTTCTGTTGGACGACATTATTTAGTCCGTACTTTCGACGAGATTTTTCTGATAATAACAGTTGACGAGTGTTTCAAGGATGTGCTGACCGTAAATCTGACTGCGCCACCCGCCGAATTTCATGTTCGACGGTTTTACGGTCTGTTGAAACGTGTTATGACGTCGCGCAACGTCGAAAAAGAAAATTGGACCGAAAATTGCTAAAATTCTAAAAATCGGTAAATCAAAGGAAAGGTGTTACCATTGAAGTGAAAAATTGATTCTTTAAGAAGGATTTATATAATAATGATTATTTCCCATTTGATTTAACGTAAAGAAAATATCAGGACAATAAATTTGCCAAAAACTAAACCTTAAATAAAAACTGTAAGTGATCGAAATCGTGAATGTTGAAAAAGTATCACAGTCGTACATAAATCGTGAAGTTTAATCAAAGGAATGTATTAATCATAATCCAAAAAGCAAAAATCTAGGACAAAATATGCACATTTGAAAAGGAGTCAAAGATTAACGGTTTGACTATCACAGTATACAGGAATGACATAGATAACTGCAGACGTAACATTTTTGAACTAGTTTGACTCATCCGTTTAATGATAACTTTGCTGGTGTTGATTATTTGCCGAGCAAAGATGGAGTTCAATTGTTCACGAGGAAAATTCATGAAACTGAAATGTCAACAGCTAAAGACACACCTTGCGATGCACTAACTTGTTCAAAAAGATAATAATTAGAACCGAGAAGTATTCAGTAATTGCTGCGGCAAATATGAACGCGCGATGTAAAGTACATTTTTTGCTGCGGGTGATAGCGGTTGCCACGTCGGGTGTTAATAGAAATTTTCTTACTTAAATTTTGTAGCGCGTCATATTCGATAGACGTTATTATGACCTGAAAACGTTATCGTCGTGTGAAATAGGTTAGTGTTTTGATTAAGCGAATTTTAGTAAAAGGTGATATAACACGTTTACCTACTAAAACAGAGTTCCAAATACTTCGAGGGTCACACGTCCGGAATTCATATCTCCATAATAGACAATGCCGGTTTCATGAGCAATATGGTGTTAATAACTCATGCACTTTATAAATTCATATTGGCATTAGCTGTTCCGTTTATACGGTCAGAGACTCATCTCATCGCCGAGAGGATTGCGTTGCCACTTACTACGGTCATAATGAAGCACTTGAATATTTCCAATCAATGGAAAGTTAATATTATGGATTCAGAATTTAAAGTGAAAAAATCGTTATTTGATCAGTCTTTAAACACAGTTATCATAATGTGAGTCTGAAATAGACCTTCGTCCTTTTTTTTTGTATACTTGCACTTTTGAACAGAAAAAATATTTTCAAACAAAAAAAAAAAGTATATTATTATAAACATTTAACATTTACAATGCGGATACAATGCATTTAAGTGTTTTTAAGTGTTAAGAATGCATTTAACATTTCTATGAGAAACATGCAATTTCGTGTTTTAATTGTGGATTTCCTTCATTTTGAAAATTGAAATAATAACAACTTGTAATGTAAAGATTATAACGTAAATTTAGTATAATTAATTAACATTACAATTCATTTTGATCAAGATTATCAATAAAAGACATAAGATAATTTATAACTGATCATTTTAAATATTGAATTTTTTTTTTTAATATAGAAATTTTATTTATAAACATAATGAAATGTTTATGCATACGTAACAGTAACTTTTAGTCACTATAATACAAAATAAACTCTGCTATGTTTGTCATCTAGCGTAATAAGTAATTATCTTTGAAGATGCATAATGCAAATCGGTCGCGACACTTCATATATCCGATGTGCTTCTGTATCAGAGAGATATGTATATTATGCTGCCACATATATTTCAGATACTCCCATGTACGGAATTGTCAGTTGGCACTATGAGGTATTATGGTGCTGTGTTATTTATTGTTGTTATTGTTATTGTTTTGTAATTGAACTGTTATCGATGATTTAAACACCGTTCAACGCATTACACAATCGAAAATATTTTTTTAAATTTAACTACAAATACAAGTGTCTATTTTTAGTGTGAAATAAACTATAAAAAATAAAAAATTATTAATTTTATACTTTTTATATATACGTATATATTGTATACCTTGTGGACTATAAGAATAAACATTTATATTAATGAGTTTTTATTATTTTCAAACAAATATAAATACAGTAGTTGGATGAGATTTAAATTCTCGTTATCCATTTTGATCTGTTTTATTTTATTATACCAAATTTGTGCATAAACTTACTTGAAAAGTATGCTGAAATTTTTAAGGAGTTTACATAATGCGATTAAGATAAGTATTAAAAAATACGGAGAAGTTTACATAATCTTTAACTATTGTCAGCTTAGTTAAATGTAAACAAATAAGTTTAACGTAAAATAACTTAGCGGTGCATTTGTTTTTATTTATTCCGAATTTAGTTGATGTTCGTGTTTGTAAAATTGTAAATCTGGACGCAATAATTCTAGTAAAAAAATCAACTGTAACGGAAAAAGTATATTCGAATAGAAATAATTTTAAATACGAAAGTAATATTTTCTTGATCCCTGAATAGGATTTGAATAGGATATTTTCTATTCAAATATATTAATGCATACTTAAAGTAAACCCATTGGAGGGTATTAATTATGTTTGTGTAATATTTCTTTTCAAAATATCGATAACCTATATTCTTAAAGGATAGTATTTCTCAAAATATTTCAAAAATGAAACAAACCGAGTATGATCTAATATATAAATTAAAAAAATCCTATCTACTTAAAATAATTGTAACTACTTTGTATTTATATAATTTTATTTTTTTTTTTTTTCATAAATCTTTTCAACATGACATCTTCCAACCGAATCTTATCCACAGAAACTGAATTTATATTTGATGGTTAAATTTTCAAAATTAACTTTGTATTGTTGATCTAATTGTAATTACGTAGTTGTAAATTATTCATAAATCGTTGTGTGAAATACTCGATTAATCATTCAAGTCTGTTAAGACTTATTTTCAGAATTATTAACTCTACTTTTGAATTATTAACCCTTTACAACTGATTTGGCGTCTGCAAACCTTAACGTGGCTACCTTGTTTTGACCTGATTTTCGACAGTTTCATATTCATCAACCAATCAATAATAGATCTACCTTGTTGTAACCTTCTTGTAGCAAATTACATATTCATCATAGAATACTGAAGAGATTTCCATGTTGTGCTCTACATATAAGTACTAACAATGAGACAAGGATTTCCTTTTAATACAGTGACTCCAGCATGGAATATCGGATTTTATTCCTACTATATTATGCACGTCTATTATAGAATTATGACATTCCTCAATATTCAAAGTTTTATGTTAATTAACTTTTGTAAAATTGAAATATTTAATAGACTTTCGGAGTTCGGTCGGATTCTTAAAATTCTTATACATTTTCCGCTGATATTATTATTTTTGCAGTCGCGCGTCATTTAAAATGCACAAGACAACCGAACGCGAGAAAAATGATGCGAATGTTTTTAAATTTGGAATTGAAAATTGCTAACAAATCGAAGCATAAACTACAAAACACGCGTCAAAAGCAATTGACTCCGTTTTTTACGTTTTCGATTACAGTAGATTTACATTTGTGTTTTAGAATATATCTCTACAATATAAATGAAAGTAATAAGAGATAAAATTTAAATGGTACCATAGAATAAGAGAGGTCTAATAATAACTTGATAATGAAAGTATGAAGTGCGGTATCAACTTCTGAACAAAGTCCTCGTAAGTCAAGTGTTCTTCATTTTTCAGCGTTCTTACGAGTCTCATTTTTAACTATGTACGAGAAAAGTGTTTGACTTTGACACATTTATACCGACGTTCAAAAGTGTTAGACTATTTACGTTACGTTTACATTTTCAGTTGCTTTTGTGAGAGCTCGTAAAACTATAATGTACATATATATATACGTAAGAAAAGTTTTAATGCGTAAGAGTAAGCTCAGTCCAAGCCATACCCAATTACTTAATTAATTTAGGACATCTTTTAATTTATTTATATCATATGTAAAATAATAATTTAAATGTAAGATGGTTAGTAAATTACGTGTCAAACAAGATGTAATTTTATCAAGTGGTTTCAATTGACCTTATTGTCTGAATAACTGTAATAATTCTGCTGTTCTATATTAAAAATAACACGCAAAAGGTTTTATTTCTTTTTTTATTCTTATTCTCATATATATATTATCGTAAGCCAGTATTGCTACAATCTTTGAGATATTATGATTTAAATAATTGATGTTTGTTATCAAAATAATACAGTATATAGTAAACATAAACAAATAAATATACGATGTAAACAATATAATCATAAATTATAATCTGTAGGTCATTTTTGTTTTGTTTTGTTTTTTCACAAGAACTTGTGTATTAAATTTTGAATTCATTCTGTATGTAAATATACGCAAAAAGTTACAGATATATGATTTATTCGAATAAGTTTTGTTTTATAATTAGACTCGAAATAACCAATAATTAGTAACGAAGTTCGGTTAAACACCACTGTAATACGTCAAATAATTATCACTTGAATAC
>JABFQC010001680.1:0-18380 GCA_022817085.1 Psilanteris sp. ZL-2020
TTCATCGTTATCATTATGTAGAAAAATATTATTAAAGATAATTCGGTATTACGGTAAATGGTTTAAAAGTAAAGGACCTATCCTTTATTAATTTATATAAAATAAATCTGTTACTGGAATTTACATACCTGTAAACCTAAACTAAAATGCAAAATCATCGAGTTAATTTTAACGTATATCCAATTTAAATCAAATTATAAATTGACCGAACAAAAGTAAAACTCATTTTACAGAGCAAGAAAAAGAATTAAATATCGAAACAAAATATAAAAATAATCCGGAACTCGGTTTACTGAGAATTATTTATGTCTATTTCAACAAATACATGTTCAACAAAAACATAAATAATCACTAGGACGAAATAATTTAATGGAACCAAATGTATTGACTTTTTCAACCGAAAGCAGTTAAGGTCAAATTAATTCAAAACATCGGTGCTTTGTAATAACAAAATAACAATACGAACAATATCGTCGCCATAGATAGAATACATTCAAACGAGCCATTTAATTTGAACTTAGACAAAATCATTGATAAATACTCGAATAAATTACAATGTAAAAATATTTCTTACGGAAGCAGTGCAACAAGAAGATACGGCCCTGGGTGCACAGAGGTATTAAATGCTCATTCGTCAACATCAAACGCCTTTAATTTTGAAAGCGATGCATCTTACGTGCGTCACTACGCAATACTTTCGTTTTTTTTTCTTTGACAATCTTTTCCCCGAAAAATGCTCTTCCCCATATTTTAAAGCATCCTCTATAAAATACTTTCGTTTCGTAATTATAATTTTCTTTTCATTTCTCCATAAAAACTGGTATTCATTTATGTATACGACAATTTATATACAGTATCCATTTATAGTACATTATTCGAAATCTGAACCCTATATCGGTTGCATACCGAGCAAGACTAAGAGCGACAGAGACAAAACGAACTGTATTCGTATAATACGTTTGAACACATATTTAAATGTTTTAAATTCTAACCCATTTGTTATGCAAAGTATGCGCCAGCTTTACGTTTTCAGCCGTTCTTTTGTACCACTTTGTACAATTTTCAATTTACCACTAAATCCGAAATAACAATAACAATAAATATTACAACACTTCTAATGTTTATGTGTAAAATATAAACCCAACTAGTCGAAATGTAACAACTTTTATCATAACGCGGGCGTAATACGTAATAAAAATTTTTCGTTTGTAATTTAGATTACGTTTTAAAATTTATTTAAAGCGTGCTGTAAAGCTCTTTATAAGCCCAATAAAAGAGACGCGCGTTTTTGTCCTTTTTATCAATTGCGTCTCTATCGCGAGTCGTTGCCGTTTCTAACCACAAACCGTGAATTATACGGCATCGAAAAAAATACAAAACAGCCGCGTTTCAGAAACGATCGACATGCGTGGTTTTTGAATAAAATGCCAGCGATCGCCGCGTCCGAGCGCAAATATCCGATCGCGAATGCGACTTCTAACGCACTCGAAAACTCGCAATTTGCGAACAGGAATTGAAAAAAAAATGTCGCCTACGGTTGATCTGCGAAATCAACCATCCTCCTTGAGAACGGTCCTTGACTCGGCAAGTGCCAGGTCGATAAGACGACACCGATGACGTTGACTTTTGAAGTAGAAGTAGAGGAGGATAAAGGCGAAGAAGAGAAGAGGCCGAGGAAGCAAAAAAAGAGGGAGGGGGGGGGAAGAAGCGAAGTGTGGCAGAGCGAGCCGAGCGAGGAGGGCAGAAATAAGAGCATTATGACTCGCGGCAAATAGATGCGCGATGTGCCCGTGGAAGGTCGCGTAGAAGCGAGCCCGAGGGAGGAGGAGATGTTGTCGAGGTTAAGGAAGAAAAAGACGAAACGACGCCGTTCCGAGTGTAATGGCGCCTGATCGCGCTCGCAGGAGGTCGACCGACGCGACACGGGCGCTCAAAGCGTGTGATAGCGGTAGCTAATATTGAGTAATGTAATAATATTATTATACGGCTACAGTAATTTTCGACATAACCGTGGAGATAAAAATGACTGCCCGCGGGGAATAAATTTCGACCTCGTGTTTACTAACATTGTCGTCTGTGACCTTGTTCGATGCTTTGCATTTTATTCGACCGCAACACAACAATCGCGTACAACAATGGCACATTAAAATAGTTTTCGTATTAAAATAGATGCTTTCGAATAAGCTCATGTGTTTGATGTACAGTACACGTTTTTCTGGGCAATAGCTATTGTTTTCGATTTATCAAAATAGATCTACTTGACGAGAGAACGACGCTTGTAAATATTGACAAAAAAAATGTAAACACCGACAAACGGTGACTAATTTCTCGGAAAAAAAACGACACAAGTTTTGTCAGAAACGAAACCAATTTATCGGTCATCTTTCATTCCATCCTCGAGTTTAGTTGAAAACCGATTAGAACTGATCATTCTTCATTATTTCTCGGGACGATAATTTTCCATTCAAACATTTTTATCACCGACTTTCTCATTTCCAACTGATCATTGACAATCACAAATAACCATTCATTAGCACCACAGTTTGAATCGGAACAGTTGTACAGTCTTGCCCGACCATTAGACCATTATGCATATAACAAATTGTCGTCCTCCTCGTTCCTACGCGAATGGAAAAAGACGGAAGATCGACGCGCAAATTACATAAGCTTACGATACCAACCAACCGCGCATTAAATTCGAATTAATTTTGAAGATTTATTTCCTGCGCGATTAAACAGGCTGTCACCAGAAGTTTAACGTTAACAGGAGAAACTGGATTCGAAGCGTATAATCTCGAGCGAAAAGCGTATTTCCAGTTTTCGCGCGCGGTTTGCCCGCGCAAAACCGAGCCTGCGTTTTCTACGCTCTCGGACGCGACCTTAATGAAATCATTAAAACGCGGTTTTAATCTTCGCGCTGGCAGATAAAAGGAATTGCGCGCGGCCGAAGAAAAAACGCCGACGATTTTTGCGCGCGCCACTTTTCGCCATTTTGTTTCGCTTTACGGCCACCTTTATCGTTACTTTGCGCGCATTTTTATCGCGCGGATAACCCGAGATGTAAATAATTTAATGCCTCGGAACCCGCGCGATAATTCGAAGACTTTTTACGATTCGCTCCTGCGCATGTTCATTTTCATACGCGGGGTCCGACTTCTTTCGTCTGCGCCCCTATTTCTAGTATCGCGTCTCCTCGCGTGTTCCTCGTTCCCTTTTTTTCATTCCGCCGTTGAACAACATTCTTCAACACCTTCAACATATCAAGATTGCGTCTGATTTTTCGTGTCGTTTGTTTTTCACTCCGCGCGCCTGCTCTTCCTCGCGTGCATTTTTCCTCCGACTTCGCTTGCTAGAAAATTATATACATTTCGCTTATTCTTACGTCTATCATTCATCCTTTCCACCTTTTTCCTCCTCTCTCTTCTAATCATCAGTCGTTTATTTTTACGAGCATCGCGCTCCCCCTTCTGCGTCCCTTACTTCTTCTTCGTCTTTTCTCCCCCCCCCCCCGCCACTTTTTTATTCCGTGCGCTAAAAATATTGACGCACGAATAAATGAAAGATAAAGGCAAAGCAGTAAGAGAAAAAAGACCCGGAGGAAGCGAACGAGTTAGAAAGCCTCGTCGCGTTTTATGAATAATAAATAACAAATTGAAAACCGAAACCGTCGATAATGCGTGGCATTTCCTTGCAAATGGCCGAAGAAAATACGCGAGATGAGATCGAGAAACGCCAACGTATGTAGCGCATCGGAGTATTCAGAGCGATTCCGGCGCGGAAATCGAGCGACCGATCGGATGAGCCGAACGCGAAAGTGCAGACGCAAATACCCATTTCCAGTTCTTTTTCGACGAATCGGTCGGTTTATGGTCGGCGTTTAGGCCTTTTTTTGTTGGCGCCGCGCGCGTCTTCCGAACGCACTCGAGGAAACCGCGTCAAACGCCGATACTCGAAAAGTAGGATTATTCAAATGTTAGCAGATTTCACTGATTCGAATTGCGACGTGAAAGGATCATGAATATAAATTGTTCCACAATAAACAATCAGTTAAAACACGTTGCATGCAATGCCTCGCGCGAGGAATGATAATGAGTGAATAATGATCGATGAGAAATGAGCGGTACGAGTGTCGATTTGGAAGTATCAGCGCGATCAAAAGTTGCATGATTGAAAAAATTAAAGAAATCAAGTATGCGTAATCGAAATATATATATATATATCATAACAATAAGATTGAAAACAATAATAACGATGTCATTGAAGCAAATGATCATGAGAATGATCATTATGAGAAATGTTCAATGAATCGGTTGCAAATCGTGGTTTGAGAAAGACATCGCGAACTACTGGTAAATCGTAAGAGATATGGAATGCCTTCTGTATTCTTAGAATCGTAAATGCTGCAACAAGAAATGATCCCTTTTATGAGGAATGAGCCAAATGACGAAGCACAATGCATATATAATAATTCACGACGAGCGATCTCTTGCGAGCTTGATTGACGGCGATTGATGAATGGCAATCGATTTAGTTAACATTATGGAATAAGATTACCGCATATGGCGTAACGTCAGAAGTCAATTTTCTCGCGCAACGAATTGGTTTATTGACAGTGCGTTCTCATACAAATCAATGACCTCGTTTGCAATCGGAGAAACGACCGAGCACCTTGAACCGCAGGAAGCGCGCGCCGACCGACGCTTCCGATCTTCGAATTCCTGAATGCCCGATCACGATAATTACGCGCATCAAAATTCAGACTTGACTCAGTTCCAGTTGCATCGTGATTTACGGCGCGCATCTGAAATCGCTGTTTATGTCGCTGGCTCGTCTATAACGCGAAACAAAAAAAAATGTGCCAAGAACTTTGCGTTCCGAAATCCCGTCGGCGGCGTGTCATTACGGCGTTTATCGATCCGCGATCAACATTCCCGACGAATAATAACGCTCGAGCAATTTTAATTGCGCGCTTAGAAAATAATAATTTCGTCTTACGCGCGGAGGAATGCCCGCGCTGATTTCGCGAACCGCGGATGGGCTTAGCGATAAAATTATTCGGCGAAGTCGCAGCGGTTGGTCGAGTGTGAGAAATTCGGAAAGCACGAGGTTAGGCGTTTGTTTTTTGCGAGCCACGCTAGACGGTTTGCAAGTTTGAACAAATGTTCACACACCTGTTGAACAAAGTGCTCTTTTGTAAGCCGTCCGAACGTCACGTCCAAAGAAGGATCGCGCCAGCTGATGTTCTCAATTGCAGTTCACCCTAAACGGGTTTTGTCTCGGCTAAATTCCCCGATTTCAAGGTTGTTCATACCAAACGTACAAATGAAGGTCAAACCTGTGTATTCTTTTTTGATAAAAACAAAAACAAATAATAAATGCTGTTTTGTTTATATTTCGATTGCGTTCTGGTACTTGAATTAGGATTCGTCAGATCCAAGGTCGTCTAGTCCCGAATTGCCGCAATCGACGCTTTTCCGTTCACTCCGAAAAAGCGCATCCCGCGCAGCGTATCAAAACGAAATACCCCGATTTGTTCATTTGCATAACCGATTTGAACCGACGACTCGATCTGTTGATTTCAAAAGCGCCGACCCGTCAAAGGCCGGCAAAACGACAGAACAATTCCCAGCGCGTCCAGAAATAGCCGCGCATTAGTAAACCAGTCGATCAGCAATAAAACAATACAGACAGTCATAAATAATTTTCCCGGCTCGGACGCATCGCTCGGCCGGGCAAAATTTATCCTCGATTTTCCTCGTTCAAGAACAATTCTCATCGCGACTGTGGGAAAAAACGCGCCCGATCCTCCGCCGGCCGATCGATCGATCGATCGCGCCCACCGATAAGCCGACGAGCCGATATGATATAAGTTGCATCATGGCGTCGCGGTCGCGAGACGCGCAAGCGCGAGAGTATACGAACGCGGCAATTAAATGTCAAGGATCGCGCAATTAATTTCATATAACGGAAGTGTCTCGACAATTGATGGAGCACGCGCTTCGGAAATCGCACGTGTTTACAAGCTGAATTAGCATACGCGTTACGGTACTTTTGCGCCGAAGAAACGCGACGAACAATGCCGACGGAGCTGCGAATTAATGCACACTTTGTGTCACAACGGTGTCTTCCGTCATAATTTCATGTTTTATGCCTTTGTTTTGCCGCGTTGTTTATCATTGCATTATCTGCTTATTAATTTTTCATGCGAACTTCGTGCGCAAGATAAATATAATTTTTATTTATAGACGTCACGATGAATAGCGGCGCGACTCGAGACAATGCCCTCGTGCGTTTTTCGCGACACGGGATTCGCTTTACCAAGCGCGCACAGAAAGTGTTACTTTTCACGCGTGTGTCTGGGAAAGGGGGTGGTTCCGTGAGCGTGAGAAAAATGCGGGTTTTCCGCGTGATGTGCAATTTCAAACTATGCCAAATCCCAAATACACGTAGAATCCACGTGAAATCTACGTGGAAAAAATTAAGTTTAACAATGTTCTTTATATAATAATATAAAAAAGGTGTAAACTCTTTTTCCGCTTTTTTTTTTTTTTTTTTTTTTCAGGAAACTCTAAAAGTGTCGCAATCACGTTGTTAGCACGCATTTTTTGGTTAATCAACTACCGGCGTTTTCGTATTAAGAACGCAGATTTCAGATAATTTTGTATGAACAAAGAGTCGCCACATCCGATTTCGGTGATTTACAACGAGGAATCGTTGGACTGACAAAGGGCACGTGATAATTTTGTCAAATTCATGAAAACGTTCTGTTAATTCGAATGACATTCGTTCGCCGATGATGTAACCACGTTAACTCTTATTGGAATGCATTCAAATCGAGTTAATTATCCAGTTGCCGTTTTACTAATATAAATATCCTGTTTCTTCAACAGAATATGCCCCGTCGCTATGAAAGTCATTCACTTGAACTCATATATGAACGTACCCGACATTTTTAACCGTCCAGCGAAATGCGTTCAATTTTCAATTATTATTTTATAATACATCACATTTTAAGCATAATTTTTTTTGTTTTAGCAAAAAAATTGACTTTTTTCCTTGAACAAACATTTTCCATGCGGGTGTGTCTATTTCATATATATATATATATATATATATATATATATGTATGTATAACCACGGCATCATTGATCCAAAGTGTTTATAAGGCAAAATGTCATTGAGCGTTTTGTAATTTAATATAATCTCGTCACATTGAGGAAAATAAGCTGCGTGAAAAATGTTTTAATATTGATATATCGAATGTAACACGAAGAAAAGTTATCGTTTTTTTCACTTTTTTTCAAACGTTATATCAGTCGCACGCTTCCCTGCGCGATTAACTTGCTTTAGGTGTCGTATATCGAATTTTTCTGTCGGTTAGATGATCAAGGTATCATGGTACCGACTCTTGTTCAGACGTAATACGTTATTTCGGAAGCATCAAACGTTAATCAGCGCGCCGCTCAAACCCGTTTAGTTATATTACTTTTGCGGCTTCTGAACGCATCCACAATTCGTCATATATATACCAAACACAAAAACGACTGTATTTCTGTTTATTATTTGACACAATGTTTTGCGTCTCTATTAGGTCGCGCGGGCCTTTTTTGCACCAAAAAGAAATTAAGACGCCAAAATTGCGCATGCGTAGAAAACGCGTTGTAAATTATATTACACTATTATATATATATGCAACCGTTGATAAGTCGTTATAAAAACCGTTTACACCAGCGCGGCAAAAACACGCACGACTGCTTAATTCCCGTCTTATTTATGGTCCCGTGAATAACGATCCAAAGCAATTCGCTATGACGCTTCGCAAAAAGATTTACTTCGTTCGCGTGTAAAACCGCGAGAACGTTCAGGACTTTTAATCTGTCGTGTTAAAATCGCGAGCAACAACGTATCCTTGGAAAAATTGGCGCGATATTTCTGTCAGGAAATGGCTCGTGTGTTCGCAAACGAGGTCTAGAATGCATTGCGTCATTAAAACGCCATTATGTTGTTTAATAAAGACTGAAAGTGAAGGTGGTGTCCAACGCGTTGCGCGGTTCCGATTTACTTTCCCGCGAATTTGTTCGCTTTGCGTTAAAGCACGAATATAACTAAAGTCACTGTCAGCACAAGCGACTCCGAACTAAAATTCGCGGTTTCAAGAATGATTGGAGAAGAATTGTCAATGTGGAAATTTGAAAATCTGATAAAAATTATATTGCATCAGTATAGCATTTTATTATATATGCACGGAAAGAAAAAGAGCATTAAAAATTACTCATAAAATTGTGTATTGTATTTTGAAATAATACATAAGGTATTAGCAATTTTTACTAAAATGTCAGCAATTTTGACTGAAATATATGTGCAATATTTACTAATTTTGAAGTATAATTTAAAAATAGAACACTATGTCAGACATTTAATATTTTGCTAGTAATTTTTAATGCATTGTTTCTTTCCGTGTGCAGTAAGTAGATTGATTGGTGTCAAGTTATTCAAATAGCATAATATTATTATAACTAATATCAAATTGTTATTATTTATATTACAGGTTTTTAATTTATAAATAAAATATGTAAAAATATCTGTTTAATAATATTTCATTCACAATAACATTTTTATCATTTTGCGCCTCCAAACATATAACGAAACAAGACAGTTCTGTAACTCAACAATAATTTTTTCCGTATCTTTTTACTTCACCTCCGAATTACCTTCGTTTCAAAATTGTTAACTCTTTTTGCAAATGAAACCAACAAAATGAACGTCAAAAATACCCACTTCGGAATACCACGCACGGAAACGGTAACCTCAAACCGAGCGAAAAAATTCCGCAACTTTCTCTGCTTAAAATATGGTCACTCGCAAAATGACCCTTTATGGTGCGGAACGGAAACCGAAATGTTTTTGGGTTACATTCTCCCTGCGGTGTTTTTTAAATAGGCCATTTTTGCTTGTAATAAATGGACCTTGATGACACTGACAAAAATAACTATTATAAGAACCGTCTAGACTGTTGTAATAGACTTTAAAAGGTTCGAAATGTACTTTTATTTTCATGACAACAATACTGTAGAGTTCTATAGCATAATTCTATCTCGTCATTCTATCTTGTCATTCTAACCGACCGATAATCAAAAATTGTCTTCCCAGTAACCACTTTAAAGAAGTGAATCATCATTAGACATATATATATATACGTATAATATTGCTTAATAGTTAATGAAACATAATTCATTTACCGGTGATTTAAACAACTGACCCTTTCAATATCAATTTTACATTAAATTTCAAAATTTACAAATTTTAAATTACCATATTTATTCACCTGTTTTTGATTAACGAACCTAATAAAACCCAGTTAACTAAATTCGCTTACAATTGTAAGTCACATCCTAAATACTTATTTTTGCACTGCTCCGAAAATTAAAAAAAAAACGAATCAATAAAATTAACCAATAACGATTCGGCGACTTATCATATATAATGAACTCCTAAGATATCAAGTCAATATCGTTAGTAAATTTAAGCAAACAAAATTGTAATCTGTACGAAATTTCGCAAGCAAACCGTCACCGTTTAAACCTATCCAATACCAATTTGACCGCCACTCCCGCGGTCGTCTTGCCATCCACGTATGGAAAGGAAGAAATAACTAAACCCGAGTCCGATCGTCTGCTTGGAATGACACATAATTGACTAATTGCATCGCTTAGCAAACAAGACCGCATTTCGCGCTAAACACCCAAAGCTTTTTTATACTCGTCGATGGTCTCGATTAGCGCTCGAAATTGTGTCGCTGTTACGCGCATGAATAATGAATCGACGCGTGACGCTTTTCCCACTCGGCACCATGAAGATGTCCTTACGCGCATCGTTATAATTATTAATCCGCGGCTGGCACCGTGTCATTACTCGCATTGCCGATTCGAACCTACGCATTTGCACTAATTTCTAGCATTTGCTAGACCGAGTCATTACAATGACGTATGGAACCATGACCTCGCGTTCGCGGTTCCCCTTTCGCTATCGATTTGACGTAGCGTAGTATTACTTTACACAGTATCTAATCTGTTTATGCAATAACAAACAATGAATGCCGCGGTCGACAGTCGCATTAATTGCGTTATATGCGTTCGATCGACGGGTCCGGACTCGGTATCGGTATATTGCCGATTTCATTGCACCAACGACCGTCATTGTTCTTGCGGTTTGTATACATTTTTGATCATCCAACTCGAGGACGAATTCGGGAAACGGAAAAGCTATATATATCTCCCGGATGTCTTATTGCGGGCTTTTTTTTATTCTTTGGTTTATTATTCTCAATTATAAATGAAATCTGTTTAATTGATATTTTTATAAATACACTTTGGTTTTAACAATATAATAAACACATTGGTTGAAGATAAGATATTAAATTATTGTAAATGTCGCGGTTCCATTAATATATCAAATATCTCGAGATTTATATTGTGATTATTAATTTTTTAATTAATAAATTGCGGTTTTGCAAGGAAATGCTTCGATTACAATTATATATAAAGTTATTATAAACTAGTTTGCTGTTTATTTATTTTTTTTTCAAATTTTGTTGTAAATTTAAATATATTTCCCCATAAAGCGAACCTTTTTTTTCTAAGATTACAAGAAACTCCGACGCGTTTAGAAGATTCACAATTCACCGTAAGATAAATTAAGTGTCGAATGATTGAATTTATTCAATTGGTATAACTGGTTTAGAAATAATAACAATAATACATCCAACATCCGTACATTCCGTTTTATGCTGCCCGGTATAAAATAACATCCTTTTTTCGATTTAAATCATAAAACAGAGATTTGAGGTTAGCTCATAACGTGATCAATAGCAATCGTTTGTCGCGAGGATGGCTAATAAATTTAGAATTGCCTTTGAAGATACACTTCCGTTGCTATGTTGCGAAAAAAGTTGTTTCTCGAAGATTATTTCTTTTGCATTGGCTGCGAATTAGAAGAACGTTTGAAACAGATCAAAAAAGTCGTCAATTGGATTAGCCGCTGCTCGGCATATTCTCAAAGAATGCGGATATGGTGCTAATTAAAATTACACCGGTGTTAATTATATTTGAATGGAAGCCCGGCAATGGCGGCTTTTTTCAATTGACTTTTTAATATGCTTCGTTGAATCAATCGTGAAAATGCGAATGGTGGCAATGCCGATGATCACAATTATGAATATCCGGTGTTGGTTTTTGTTTGGTCCAAAGAAGCGCCTTCCGTTTTTTCGAATCAAACAATAACAAGATGTTCCGACAAAGATTTCCTTTAACCAGACGCTCGTATATATATCACTGCATATACATATATCTTTTCCAGTCATTTATCACGAGCAAAAGTTAGACATAATAGAATTTTAAACTCGTTATATGGAAGAAGAAAAGAATATTTTTTTAATATCGTTTAAAGAAGAACTTGATACAAGTCGGAAAAGTAACTTATTAATGATTTGGAAAAAATCGTTCCTCAAAATCGCTTATGCGACAAAATGAATATTTCTAACCAAATGTACGAGTTCATCTGTCTTTTATTAATTTTGTTTATTTCAATACGAATCCGTTCAACGTTCCCAAATAATCTCGTCGTCCTCCGTTCTTTTTATCCAGAAAAGTATATATTTCTCAATCGTAGATCGGCGATCGAAATGATTTCAAATGAAGCAACGGCGAAACAAATTTTTTCCAAATCCTCCGTCAGTTTCGAAACGTTCGATCGCACGAAAGCAAAGTAGATAATTAAGTGTTGCGATTTAATTAAATAATAAACGAGGCGCGCGGCATAAAAGGCAAACAAAGAGCGTCTGCGTTCGGATGCCGGAGAAAAGATTGAGAAAATGGTGTCTGATTTGTTGGAAATGATGAGGTGCGGTTAGGCGTTCGACCGTGGTCGCGCGTTGCGCGAACTAGCCCTTGCATCCTCACGCACCAGAAATTCAAGTTTCCGTTGAAAGACTCGCCGGTGTTTCGCCATTTTTCGCAACGCAGACCAAAGAAACCGAGCCTTAAACGACGTTGTTTCGAGCGATGAAAATCGGCCTGCCACGCAATCGCACGGATTCCGCGCAATTAACACGCACTCGCAGATTTATCAATTTGCGATTCGTTTGCGTTTGAACGTTGTTTCGGGGTCTTTTGTTCGACTTCAGACCGTTCGAAAGTGATTTGTGTCGAAACAGCGAAAACAAAAGGTTTCGTTCTTTTTTTTCGTATCTTTAATTTATTTATTCGATTGTATTTACGATATCACAATAAATGCTTGTTTGTTTAAACAAATGTTTACGTATTTTTCTTTGTTTTCACTTAAACAAATGCATTCGAGTGAACTCGGAACAAGAAGATTAAGTGAAACTAATGTTATTTAAGTAGCAAGTTTTTGAGGTTACGCGCTATACAATTTCAACATTATGTAAACCGACAATATAAATTACGACGCAAAATTTGACCAGACATATTCATACGCACATATTTCATTCCGGAACGTCATTTATTATTGGCATAAAAAGCGCGATCCTCTTCGAAGGCGAGCAAAAATGTAAATTTTTTTTCTAAAACCCCACAACCAGTGTACCAACTTTACACGCGAGATAAGCCGACGGAATTTACAGCTGACATTTCGTTCAATTAAAAATAATTGGCGCGTGGAATAAAATGATTAAATATCGTGCGCAATGAAACAAAAATGACCGCGCCATTTCGAGTCGTATTTTTTCCATTTTCTAATCCAATGCCATTTCATCGCCGCGAAAAGCAAACAAACTCCGCGCGGGCAAAAAGCGAAAAAAAATGACGACCGTTTAATTTGTATTTTGTTGAATCCGCTAATTGATACTTGTCGATTTCATCAACGTCCAATAAAATTCACATTCGAGCAAACGGAATGTCCAATAAAACTTAATTAAGCGAAATACGTGTTTATTCCCATCCATCGTACCGCTAATAGTTTTCGCAACCGACTATTGGAAATTGCGTAATAAACAAATGAAACGCGAGAAAAAAATATCGAATATGCGTGTGGATACACCGTTGTGTGTATGTTTACGTGTGTACGGGAGTGTATATATAGGGTATTCGAGCACTCGATTTTGCCTGTCGTTCGACTCAAGTGAATATAACTTTACAATTTCGCGCGACGCTCCTGTTCAACCTCGGTTATCAATTAGTATCGCGTTTCAAGAGAGGACGATTGAAAATGACCCACCGGACACAAATTAATTTCAACCGCCGCTCCATTAGTCCCATCCGTGTCGACGTTTTCTCTCGTGAACATGCAACTTTATGTCACTCGGCGGTTCTTTTTTATACTTTCTCGAAGTCCAACTTTTTGCAAAATACTCTCAATTTTAATCTAACGTAGCGCGTTTGTTCAATCATCAATGTCATTACCTCAACCAACAAGCATGCGGTCTTATTTACGCAATAATTGCGCAATTGCATTCGAATTGAAAACAGAAGCGAATTTAACGTTTTTTTTATCAACTGATCACAAATGCATCATAGCCGCTCGCAAACGTGTACTACAATTACACAGAGGACTTGGAAAATGTGGCGAGAATGGGGAGGGGGGATGAGTTATCCGAATTATCCGATATTGGAATCGAAATTAAAGCGGAATTAGACAAAAAATGAGAAACATAAAATGTAATGGTTCTCTAACCACTAAATGGGTGTTTCTAATTTCATTTCAATTTAAATATATATATATATATATTCAGTATCTTATATTTGTTTTTTTTTTTATATTTTAATGTTACTACATCATTTTGGTCTAATGTGCATGCAAATATATACCGACATATATGTATCGTTGGCTGTACCGATTATTAAAGAATTTATCACCTCGTTTTGGCTGTACTATACTACTACATACACTGAGAAAAAAAATGTTTAATAATTTACTACATAATATATAAAAACTGGACGATACGTGAAAATACAAGAAAAATTAATATATAATGTAGTAATAATTTTTTAATATTTGTTTTGTCAGTGTATATATATATGTATGTAATACATACAATATACAGATATGTTCTCTCTCTCTATACATATACAACATTAACAAATATTATATCGACAAAATTACAATATACAAAATAGTAAAAGTTGGTACTTGAAATACATTAATATATCAGTGGCGATAAAAAATTCAGTCTGATTTGAATGAGTCATTTGACTATATTACACGGCAATTTCCTACAGAAACACAAACCGCCTTCTACTATATTTCTATTATAATTTCATCGAGAATAATTTTCTTCTGATGTGCATGCAAAAGCCGTCATCCGAATTCGGCTGAACGCTGAAATAAGGAAGCGCCCGAAGTCGGTCTCGAACGGCCTGAAATCGCGCAACGATTTCTAGTTCGAAAACGAGACCGAGTGCGTGAGCGCGCGGCCCATCTTTGGTCCTCGGCGAAAGTAAAAAAAAATCCACCCACGCGATTGTCATAACCGGGCCGCTCAACGCCAGATCTCTCGCACACTAAAATAACAGCTTGCGTTACCTCTTACGGGCGGTCCATAAAAGTTATCGACTAAAAAAAAGGCCGATTATCCTCTTACTCCAACTGTTTCACTCACTCGCAGGTTTCACTCGCGGCACCAATTTTCGTGCTCGTCCGTTTCGGCGTGAAAAAAAGAATCACTGCACTCACTGGCCTCTCCCCGTTGACGTCACTGTTGGTTTAATCTTAATCTTAAAACTCGAGACGCTTTGGAGAACGTGCTTTCGGACTGCAATTCGACGTCGATTGTACGTTATTTTGCGCTCGCCTTTGACGTGTCTTCCGACTTTTTGGAGACGAATTTTGGTCGTACTTACTAAACGATATGACATTCGCCGGGGCTAAAATCAAGCTTTGGATGAGGAAAGCGAACCTCCGTGCGGGCTCGAATGCGCCATTCCGTGATTCGGGCACTATAATTGGAGTTCATTTGCATCGGTCGGACGACAACGAAAGTGAATTCTTCCACGACCGAGTGGCCTCTGATCAAAAAGACTGCACTTTCGCATCGCCATTTTGGTGCTTTTAGGCGCACCGCCGCGGGACATATGGTTTGTGGGTCAGACGGCGTTTGCCCTTTTTCGCGATCGAAACGCGAGAAAAGCTAGTGATGACACGGAATGCGAACAAAAGCGAGCGTGGCGATTATTTTTGGCAAAGCGTTAGCCCAGTTCCAAACCAGTATCAGCGACGTGGATCGCGAGTACTTTCTAAAGTCCGTTAAGGTGGCTGCACAGCAGCGAAACGTCCGGAAACTCGCGTTCTACAAAATTAAAAACGTGCGCCGAGACACATTCGAGCGGGGACAGGTGTTGGCACCGAGACCGAAGGGTTCGAAATTCAGAGACCGAATCGGAAAGGTCGTGCGGTGCAGAAACGGTCGAAAAAAACGTGAGTCGACAAAAGTCGCGCCGGAATTCCGTGTTTTATTGGAGGGATCGGCAAAAAAAGAAACATATATACGTATACATATGTGCAGAAAAAAGAGCCGATTTGGTGACCAGGGGGTTTGTTTTGTCGGTTTTTGGCACCGGGGCATCCCCGCGTGAAGAACCGGTCGTGAAATGTTGGTCTAGAAAGTGTCGGTTCGGAAAGATAAAAATGCAAATAAGAACAGAGAAACACTTTAAGGCCCCATTAAGTCACTTGTTGAAATTCACACGTGGGTCCGTGCGACTTTTGATTAGTGGCATTTTCGTCCCTGGCATAGTTCTGGTTCCGACTTGTGGACGTTTTTATGCAACAGTGCATAGTGCACGTTAAAATACGATTGCGCTACACACATATATATATATATATATATATATATATATATATATATATATGTAAACACACACATGCGTTGCCTTACACACTGTACCCGAAGAACAGTAAACAAAACCAATACGGATCATGTGCAAACAACCGCAGACCACGTCGAGGAACCAAATTTATGGAAGCCACTACCATATCATAATAGGCACAACGCGCGTGATATTTGCACAGCGTACCTGCGAAGTTTACGAGCGCCCCGGACGAAATTTGTCGGAAAAGCGTCGGTCGCACGAATGCCGACGCCGTCCGTTAGTCATCACTAATTAATCATATCTGTGCTCGTATCTCATCGATTTCTCCCGTCAACAGGGACCCGCACACGCATCCCTCGATCCAAACCCCACTCGAAAAACCTGTGGGACCACGCCGGCCAGACGCATTCCTACGGATCTCCTCCAAAACAAACAACGTGCCACTTAAGCCGTCGACTCGCGTAGACCCGCGTCATTCCAGTTGCATTCGATTACGGATCGTAAGTCCAAACTTAAGCGAACTCGTCGCCTCGGGTGCCACTTTCCTCGTCCGCCGTCGACAGTCCGTGCTCCGAAACCGAGAAAGTTGCGTGCCGCCGACGTCTGTCAAGACGAGCGCTCCAGTTTCGCGCGCCAGACCTCTCGCGTTCTCCAAAAAGTCGCGCGCCGTTCTCCAAAGCGTTCTCCAAAATTACGCCCGGGCGGTCGCCGAGGACTTACCCGTCCCCATGGCTGCTGTTCAGCCGCCGTCCACCTTGAAGCTCGCGCGAACCGAGGATCCAATGTTGGCTCCTTTTCGATAGTCAGCTCATGAGAGAAAAAAGAGTAACTCCTTCGTCCAGGCAGGAGACCGCGGACGAACTGTTCGCTGCTACCCGGGCTCGGCTTTTCGTTCGCGCGGCCCGACGACGTCACGGGCGCGCTCGTCTCCGATTGGCCGCCGACTTGTTTCCCTCTCGCTCGCGATCCTATCTTATCTATTCTTTTCTTCCTCTCACCTTCTCCCGCTCCCGGCGCGCGCGCCGTCTTGGTCCCACCCGCGGGCCCCCGAGTCTCGGCTCGGGCCCTCTCGCTCTCGCTCTCTCTCGCTCGCGTCCGACTCCCACGGTGCCCCTCGCCTTGCTCCTTAGACTGGCTCTACGTGGGCTCGCAAGACTATGTAAGAGCGCGCGCGGCCTATTGCAACGCCCGGTGAGTTCGATGCCTGGAAAGCGCGGCCTAGCAGAGTCGGATTAATCGGGCGCCTGGGGGATCGTCCGTGCGGCGCTGCACTCGTTAAGGAGGCGCGACCAGCTGGGCCGAGGGTGCGATTGCCGCGGCGACGCGTCGTGGGACTTCCGCGATCGAATTGTCACCTTTGACCTTGTTTGGGCGTGCGATGAGCAAATCCTGCAACGCGTCGCAATGCCGTTTAAGTTATTAGCCTGTTCCCTCCCTACGGATTATATTCAATGTTAATGCGCGCCGTTTGAAAACAATTAATGCGAATTAAAATACTGATATAATGTTTTAGATGCCGATTACGAAAGTTTTTCCCTTTATTAGCGTTGACATTGGAAAGAGGTGGACATCTAATGCGGAAACAAATGACACGCATGAGACTTAAGATACCGAGGTCTTAAAATAAATTGATTTGTTGAACTGAATTTTAGCGGTTTTTTACCAAATATGAAATTGTAATTCATAAATGAGCTTATATTTATGTACTTGTATATATACACTGAGAAAAATATTTGATAACTGTTATGAGATATATTTTTGAATAGGAGCAACCACATATATATGATAATATTTATTGCTTGGAGTTTGATTTTTATGTCGCATGTAATAAGCTATTAATAAATATCATAAATATAATTTATATGTAATAACAATTATTATTTCCATTTACATATTATACACAAAGTGATAAATATTATCAAATATGTGGTTGCGCCTATTCAAAAATATATTTCTTAACAGTTATTAAACCTTTTTTTCAGTGTATACGATTAAATTCACTAAATGTTTGTATATACTAGCAACGTAATACTTATAATTATGGTTTTATAAAAGTATAATTGTATACTACAGTAAAAATTATACCGTTTGTGTAATCATATTTTGTTTATTTAACAAATTAATATGATTAAAACACGGACTTTCATTCGTTCGAATTGATAGAACAGTTATCATTACACAATATTACGATTTCTACGGCATTATTTTAACAAATGGATGACCGTATTTGTGTTATTACGACAGCTATTCACCACCCACGTCCAAATAACAAATAAAAAAAGATGTCAAACATTTCACATATACTATATAAATTATTAAACCTTGCGATTTAAAATAAATATAAAAAAAATCATAAAATATATGTTTTATATCACAACTCTGTATTTAAATATAAAATTTAATCATAAATTAACAAAAATTTAATATCCATTTTCTGATTGTATACAGTCATAATCATATTAGACGAAATTAAAAATCTTCTAATGTAATATTATGCATTTAATTATTAAATGCACAATACTAAAAATGAAAAATAGAGCTATAATATTCATATAT
>JABFQC010001681.1:0-18379 GCA_022817085.1 Psilanteris sp. ZL-2020
GAATGGAATTTTCAATTTCCGACTTTGCTTTTGTGTTTTTTATAATACGAACTGAACTTGTTTAATGCTTTAATTTTTTAATGGACTGGCATTTTCTATTTCGTTATAATCGTATTGTTTAATCAAATATCCAATAAAATAACTAATAAATAATTGTAAATATTGTGTAGTAATTTAATACCAATTCATACGAGTTTAAACTGGACAATAAACTACGAATTAATTGTATTGAAAATTGTTCATTTTAATTACGTTTTGTATTATTTTAAATTATATCCAATTTATTACAAATTTTTAGTATCTGTAAAATACTTTTGTCAACATGTATCTATTTGCTCAAATTAACCTCACTTTTTATTGAACATAGCGTATTTTAGAATAGTGTGCAAAACAATGGAGGTTATAATATTAAATCATATTTTCCCAGAGGCAATCTGGCACTATAACTTGTGCTAAAAAAATAAGAGCACCTGAAAAATCGCTTCGAGTCATTCTCTTGTCTCTGTAAAATTTTATTTGCTAAAACTGATTTCTATATTCCATACGCGTAGTTCCAACATCATATACAATTTTAAAACTTTTAATCAATTAAGAATATTTATAAATATGTTTAATTTTCATAAATTGTGTTTGATTATTTTATATAATTAATTTCCCATATTTCATATTTTGAATTAAGATTTTAATGGAAGATAATTAATTCGCAATTTGAACATGTATATTTTTATATTCGTTCATATTTAAAGGTAATATGTATATACCATAATCCAAACATTCTATAATTTATACACATAAGATATTTCAAATAATATGTAAATTTAGACAAAAATATAAATAAACAAAACCATTCAATAATAAAGCAATTAAAAAAAGATTTGCTCGTTATATAATTATATATATAAACATTTTCTACTTTTTAAGTAGTTTTTGCTACAATTAATATAGTTTATTGTATTAGGTGCTAAATTTGAAAATTCAATGAAAATGTATATAACATATTATATTATGTAAAAATGAATTTAATTATAATATATATATATATATAAGCACAGAAATGTTTTATAGATTTTCGAATCTTATCATATAGAATTTTAATGAAAATAATCTATATTAATTAATTAGCATACATATTATAACATATTAGTAAAATATGGCTTTCCAAAAATTAACAGTTCACGTAAAATCATATAAAAAAAGAGAGGTAGCAATGCCTCCTTCGTCAAGCTATAAATGTTAAAGCGCCCCAATTTCCTGACTTCGTAGAAGATCGATATGTAAGGTTAAAGGTAATAATACCATTTCATGACTTTATTGTAAACTATAAACGGATTAAGCGCTTACGATTTACATAGAATATTTGCTTTTATTGATAACTATAAATAAAAAATATTTTTTCTTCTTTTATGTTTTATGTTTTCTATGTTTACAAAACCTTATTATTAAATTGACTCATAAATTCGTATAAAAATTATTTATTTATCAATTTAAATTGTATCGATATGCTGTTTAACTGAGTATGATTTTCAAAATTAAATTTATTTAGGCAATTAATTAATATTATAACAGTGCTATTTTACCTAAATATATAACTTTAAAATAACAATAATGTTATATAAATTTTAAACTAAATATCAGCTTTGTCTTTATGTTTTAATAATAATGGATAATATATATTTCCTAGCTATAATTAATTTTGTGACAAATATAAATAAATAATGTATCGCTATATTTGAGAAAATATTTTTTCGAACTTTCCTTTAAAATAGATTATTAATTATAGTTAAAACAATTATCGTTTCTGTAAATGATCTGAATTAATCCTGAACAGCAAAGATTTTGATATACTAAAAAATTGCTGATTTGCATAGTGAAGCGCATTGATATTTATAATTATATATTATAAGATAATATCGCAATAAAAAGTAAAATATAAATCATAAGAACTTTTAATTCACAAATAAATGAGAATAAATACCTGGTAAACAGATTAGATAATACTCGAGGGATAATAAAGTTGCTGTAACGAATATGCTTATAAACCATTCCATTGGTCTGTTATCCCTTCAGGTCAATAAAATAAATCAGAAATAAAGTTTAAAAGTTAGAAGTTAAATTCACTAGATAATGATACTTAGTCACAGTTATTATTAACAACTAAATGTTTTTACTTAACAAAAAATGTCGACTTTTACTTTAACAGCGTTAAAAATAAATATCTAAATATTGTTATATTATTATACTTATATATATATATATATTATTAAATTAAATTCAATAAAGTTCTAATTAAAATTTCAACAAAGTTAGTTTAAAAATATATAATTTAATGCTAAGTATAAAATTATATAATACGGATCATTCAATATTCTTTCATTATTATAGTTGCTTATAATAACATCAGCAGATACAAAAGCAGCTATGTAATACGGCATTAAATGTTTTATTAAAATCTCACGCACAACTGCGATGTCGATAAAAAACTTATCCTACCTTAAGCAAATTATGGAGGTGTAGATATTATAAAAATTGCCCAGCATCTTATTGTCGTAATTTTGTTTTTGAATTCACGAAATGTATTGTAATTTGTAAATTATTATCTGTGAATTTTGTTCATATTAATCTTAACATTACAATTAAAAGCTTGATAAATCGTCCAATTGACATAGATTGCAAATTCGACATTATCAAAAAGCATCCAGGGATTCTGCAAGTCAAATGTGGAAAACATTGATTTTTTAATAAAATCTATTGCTTTGAGTGTATAAAATTTCGCAACGTCCCTGAAAGAAAAATTTTATTGCAATGCTTTGTGGCATTGTGTCAGAGTCAGACCTTATTGTATTAGGATTGCAACGTTTTTTTGAGAGCAACTAGCTCTGGCAATTGTATTCTCGTAGGTACGAATACTTGCTAAATAATTGACGATTTCAACTAGACTGGGAAAGATGAGTTTCAGATTTTAATCTATTCTAGATTTTACTAGTTTTAAGCAAACAAAGTAGTGGAATATTGTGTTAAAGATTATTATAAATAATAGCGGATTATAATGCTTAAATTTCTTTGTGTATAAATATATAAGTATAACTTTGATTGTTTGTAAAAGAAAAATTATGAAGAATTGACAAAGTATTTTTTCATTCCATTTAAGATCCAGAAATGTATATAATTAGCGTTGTTTGTATTTAAAGTAGTATTCTATTACAAGGGCATTGTTATAGATTTTGATACCTTTTATCTAAGGAATTGAACAATTTTGATTCTTCATATAAACAGGGAGTAAATCACTTCGTCGTTGATTCATCTAATTCTGACGCGTGAATTCGGATCCGATTATTGACATTTAGATTGCAGATCTGTGCGTATTTCCATTCATAAATACTGCAATAGTCTCGGTTGTCAAAAGATAATAAATTTACAATACATAGTAGTGGCAACCAATACACGAATATCGTCCACCGACTTTCCTGCACTATATTGTAAATTATTCTCGTGAATGCGAGGTCATTACTCCTCCACGGCAACTATTATTGTGCCTTTCATGTTTATTTGTATGTTATCAAATATGATATCTAGATAATATAATAAAAATGGTTTACTCATTTCGTAAATATAATATACGGTAATGCTGAATTTTTTCGGAAAATTATTTCTATGTACATTCAGTGTCTTAATTTGTTTTCGTGTTTTGTATATTATTTTTTATTAATACAAAGTATCACGATTATCTCTTCTTTCCCGTTGGAATAAAAATTTACAGCTTCAACATATATAACACTTATTTCAAATGTATATTAGATCATATATTTTTTTGCTATAACTACTATAGTCATATAAACAGAAGTAATTGAACGAGTATTCCAACAAAAATCAGACAATTTTACAATACTAGTTTCAAAATTTATACTACTAATGCTATATTTAAAAGCAGTTTAATTTATTTTATTCAATTCTGCTTTAATCGTAAATTATATTTCATACTCGTGTCTCTATTATTATATAATATAAAAATATTTTATATACTAATTTATCTCGAGTAATTATAATTTCAACAAAAACTCTATAAAACAATAACTTTTTATTTGACTTTTTTTTGTTTTATTCATAAAATATATGTTAAAAAGTTAATAATACTTTGAAAACTAGGTGTACAATTTATTTATTTTACTATTTGTCTTTATAGCATTATGTTTTTAAATTTCCTTCTGAAATTAATTATTGACGAGGTGCTTCAAATTTTGCATTTAATATGATTTTAACTTCTTGAAAATCATCAAACTTTTTATTTTTTATCTCAACTCATAGTTTCCAGTGGTTTAATATTCTGTAAGGAATGAAACAAAAACTTTCATTTAGTTTGAAAATTGCTAATTTACTTTCATTCTGAACCCAAGCTGCTTTTTTGCTGCGTGTATTAATTAATTTAATTGAATAAATGGAAATTAAATTTACATTAGAATTGTGCGATCTAGTTGAGAATAAATAATAATATTAAACAATTTTCATTATATATATTTAATAATATTGAACATTTTTAATTTAAACATATATACAAAAATAATTCAATATCCTATACATTTTGACTCTGAATTATTTTTCAGAGATTAAAAAATTGCATATTATATATTTTCAATTTATTGACTTTAAGCAATGACGATGTATTCAGAATAATAAATTAATTTAACATTCGTACAACCAATTATAATTATATAAAGACAATTTTTTTGTTTACATAATAATAACTATAACTGCATATAATTGATATAGTATGTCTAATTATCATAATATTATGGAAGCTTAATTTTTATTTATATTAATTGGAATTCATAGTAATAATTATTATATTTGATTACGTGTATACATAGGTAAATATGACTGAATCGTAGCGTGCAGTTTTTATGTCGTGTTGAGGGTTGAATGTTTTTTCTAACGCTTTAAATTGTAATATGATTCTTCATTAGGTATATATTTAATAATTAATAATACAGAATTCATTTATATTAACTAAATCTTGATAACACTTTTTCGGTTTATTAATTTTAATTGTCGTTTTTTAAATTTTAATACAAATTAATCATAACTCATTACTGGCAATACTCGTTATAAATAATTTTTTAGAATATAAATTTACTTTAAAATATTTTGATATTTAAGCGAAATAACCGTTCATCACTTGCAATTTTTTTAGTTTCTACTTAAATTTTGTACAAGGTCTGAATATACGTTTGCCAGCAAGCACATAAAATATGTATGCATGGTGGTCGGCGGTACACTTCAAGTGGACCAGAAATGCGTGCGTAGACTGCCAGTAGCGGATAAAGTGCATACCAGACACAGCGGTGTGTTTTAATTACAGTCGACCGCCTGCCTACACTTTTGCTGGTCTTTAAGTATACGTCGCGTTATTAAAGTCGAGATTATTTCTTCTAATTATTTTAATTACGCTATCCGTACATACCGTGAATACATACAAAATGCACTGATACAAAATATTTTTATTCGAGTGGTTTTGCTATCAATTTAATTGCATATTCATTTATGGAATACAGAAATTGAAAGTTATTGATAAAAACTGAATTTTAAAGGGAAATATGTAACACATTTATTGCTTTATATTTCTACACTAATAAATGCATACTTTTTGTTAATATCCAATCTAAAAATTACGGTTTAAATGCTTTTTCAACGTAAAAGTTATTTTATTCAATTGGAACGAACTGAAAATTGATCAAAATTTTTATTAATCAAAAACTGATCTTTACATTTATTATTGGTTATATAATAATTGAAATATTTTTTCTCCAATTATAACACATTTTGTAATTATTACACCACTAGATGAATGTAGTAACAAAATATTCACTAATGAGCAATTAACGGTTGTCGTGTTATTTTGACCAATTAAGTACGGACTTATTACAAGGGTTAAAAATAAAAATTAGCAAATCTCGGTTTAAATAGTTCTCATTTAAAAACCTTTATTTTATACAAATTATATATAATATTGTAAGTAGTGGTTTGTGATATAAAAAGAATATTAAGGTCAAGCTTTTATAGAGTTTGAAAAAACTGATTTTTCAGATTTTTTGAATCTTTAGAATATGTAGAAAATTTCACTAAAAGAGGATTTAGTGTTATCTAAATCAGTTTAGTTTGGACAGTCCAGTGACGAAATCGTGCGTTCGCTCAACAGACAATCGCTTCAGCACTCTAGACGAAAAAGTTTTAAAAGCTCATCGTCCAATAAATATATAACTTTTCTAGTGATGATTTTTCTAAAAGATGGATTGGCAGTAATATTCATAATGATAATGAAATCCGTCAGTTGGATGGTTTGGATGTTCGTTCCGATACATGTACAAATAACTTTTCACATAACTTTTCCATGGCAGCCAACGTCTTTACTTCAAGATATAAACATAGATTTTGATATATTTTCCAAATCACTTATGATTATACTTTTAAATTAAAGATAATTGAAATTCGCAGGTTACGAATCCTTAATATTTTAAAATAAATGTGTAGTGTTTTAAAAGCTGTATAAATGCAAAGAAAAACGTCAAAATTGTGAGTCACGTTTTTAACCGTCACCATTTTACTTTTTTTCTATACTTTTTATATTGGATTTAAATACATGGTTCCGTAAATTGAGAGTATTTTTTTAAATTTGAACGCTTTAAATAAACATACAAGCTGTAGGTATAGATATTGTAAAATTGTGCTCGACTTATGTACAACTAAAATCTGCAAACCATGTTTCAAGAAGAAATAACTTAGTAATCAGAAAAAGATATAATTATAATTTTTTTATTTTTACATGTAATACATACGATAGAGGGATATATAAATAGACAGCGTTAAAATTTGTATAATTTTCATATATATTAGTATAATTAACTTATATTGCTAAAGATTATATATGCTTTTATAAACATGCGATATTAAGAGTTTCAGTTATTCGAAAGGGCAAATTAATCATCTTAATGTATCGTCATAAATATTAAATACTTTTTAATTTTTTAAACGTAATATAATTAAAAATGAAAACAGAATTAATATTTTATTATTTTTTATATTAAATTGTAGTAATTCAATATAGCTAACACTGCATTTGTAATTGTAGAAGTAATTTTTCTAGCTTCGCAAGATGATTTTACGCGAGAAGAAATAAAAATAAACCGAGACAATAAAATGCAATTATTCTTTCATCACACCCGATTTCATTTGGATAAATCTTAATTTGTGAATTCGTGACTTCACATCCCCTTAAAGTATATTTTATTCGTGAACCATAAATTTTTCCTTGGGACAAAGAAGTGAGACTTTTCCATCGTTATCTTCATAAAAATAAAAGTATCAAGAAGAAAATGACATAAATGTAGTCAACAGAAAAACATATATTTATTTAGTGAAAAAAAGATTCTTTTAAGACCAATAGCATTATATATACGAGGAATTTAATAATATTTTAATAGCCCAGTAAATAGACATCCATTAAAATATATTAGTCTACCGTATAATATAATTTCATAAGTTATATCAAATATTTGTCACGAGTATAATTGAAGATAAAGTTAAATATTGCATTGTTCTCCAACTTTCCACATATATGTAATAGAAAAACTGTTTTTTATTATAAATATGTTATACCTTTTTACAATCGATACTATATATTAATTATTTGAAATATACAAATACAAATTAAATGTAATTAATATTATTATTGATTAATAATGTAAAATATTGCATCTTATAATTGATATATTATTAAATTCAAATTATATAAATAGTATAAAAATACCCGTAAATTTTTATATAAACAATGTAGACGATTAAACAGAACGGAAATAACAAGCATTTAATAACTTATATTGGAATTATAAATTCTTTAATTAATATAATGAAATTGGTAGAGATTCATCTGTCACACATGAAATAAACTAATATTTTGTGCAAATAATTTGAATAAACTTTTATTTCAGAAAATAATATTATAATTCCGTTTTATGATTCTGCTAATTGATCGTTAAAAATAAATGCAGCCAAATAAATAAAGCGTCAACTCTGTTATAATTGTTATACAAATATATAAGATATTTTATTATATTTTGTTACGACTTCACAAATGTAAACTAAAATGCTGTGAAGTTAATTAAGTCTGTACACTATAGAGAGGACTGTTTGACTACTGCTTTGTAAGAGAAGCAGCTGACGGAAACTGACCTCATTGCACACGTTGCTCGTTTAAAGTGTATGATTATCTATCATGTCCAAGACACGTTTCATAGTACCTAAACTAATGAAATTTCATTATTCTTGCAATCTATTACTAGAATGACATTAATTATATGTTCATATATGCTATACAATCAGCAGAATGTAAAAATTACAACATTCAAATACTTTCCATACAATCCGACAATTCATTGCAATATATCTATAACTTATTGCGTGTTAACGTATATATAAAGAACAAATAAATAATAAGCATTAGTTGATAAATGTATCGAGTTTTAATTAATGCGCTTTGAGGGGTATCTAATAATCATAATTATATCATATGTGCAACAGATATTCATTAAATTAAAGGCACAGATTATTGTGTTCAAATTTAAATTCTATTCCTTTATTACTACCTTAGGAAAATACAATAAAAATTAAATATGTTGTGTGTTCTCGTTGAAAGAACAAGATTATAGAATTAAGAATCTGTATGTGACAATATCCATATCGCATATTTCTAGCATTTTTAATATTAAACTGGACAGTACTTGTAATAAATATTATTAACAATTATATTAACAAAGATGATTACATTTTTCATTAATAATGTTTGATAATAAATTGGCACATATAGTTGCTATAGTATTTATAATAAATAGTCAAAAAATGATTGAAATAATCTATGATTGTTCAGTTTAACAATCTTGTAAATTATGCTATTATGATTTAGTTACACTACGAAAAACTATATATGTGAAATATTTCTCATGGAAGTGTCTTAATTTAAGGCCCAAATGACCTACTAAAATCTTTAAAGTAAAACACTGATGTCTTAAATTAAGGTACGTTCATACCACATGTAGAAAAAAACGATCGGGCCATAAATGGCCCATGCACGGCAACCATCAGACGATCATCGGTAAACTGTCGGGATGAAACGCCAATTACACATGGCCCAATGATGTTTAACGAACGGCAAACCGAGACAAACACAATATTTCATTACTTAGTCGACCCGATCATAGGCCATGCATGGCCCAATCATTGGCTCACGACTTGAAAAATATGGTTTGACAATAATTATCATAATAATCGTGCCAATGATGGCTTGATTTTTTGGCGATGATCGAGTCATGCATGCACGTAGAAAAAAGATATATCATAAATTGCTATACTTTTAGCATTCTGAGGATATCTCAATGAATGTTACGGAAATTACAATACCTTTTTTATAGCAAACTTTCTTATATGATATTGTACTGTGCAAAAATTTTATAATAATTTTTATAATATCTTATAGTAAAAAGTACTGTATGGTATTACAAAAATTACTTTAGTATAGTAATTTTCATTGTTTTTGTTTCGATATCCTTGGAACGCCAGACTTATAGTAACGTTTAATATAACTTTTCTACGTGTGTGCCACGAACAATGTCGATCATCATCAGTAATGCATGGGTCATGCATGTGCCCGTTGTTATTATCGGCAAACCACCAATTTTTCTACATAGGATGATACTTATTTTTTAATTTAGTTGAGGAATTTTCTTTTTTCTGTGTTTATGTAAAATATGTTTTGGCTAATAATATTTTTTATATTTGTAAATTATTTGATTGTTTGTGTGCAATATCATTCGTATACATCGTAGCGTAAAACGTTTTTGAATTTTGTTTGGTAAACTTAAAAGTGTTATTTTTCAAAAACGTTTAAAACGATCCTTTTACATGAGTATATATAGTATTAAAAAAAATTCAATAAATATTAATTGTCGAAAAATACTTTCATGTAGTATATTAGACTTATTAAATATATTCTTTATTTATTTATTATAATGAAATAATTTTTATGTATCTATAAAATTATTTTTGTTATTATATAGTTAACATTCAGAATAAAATAGAGACAAACTATTCATAAATAATCATTTTTGACTTTCTTGGAGTGAATATAATTCACCTCCAATGAATATTTTGAATGAAGTGTATATAATATATATATATATATATATATATATATATATAGATATAAATAAAATACAGATAAACTTACTTATTTATAATATATATAAATAAATTTGAAAATAAGTATGTTTCTAAATAATTTTGCTTACGGTTAAATCAGATTATGTTATATATATATTACAATCGATATTTAAGATAAAAAAGGTAACATAGAATATTTAAAATTAATTTATTTGCATAATGTAACATTTATTTTTAATAGTGAATGGTTTTAAGAAATACTTTGAATGAATTATCAATTTATTAAACAATCATTGTGTAAATACGAGGAAAAAAAGTAATTCTAGAAGCGTTAAATTTGATTTTATTTTTAAATTATTTAATTAATCAGGTAATCGGTTTAGTAATGATATTTTTTGTGTATTTGAATGTAATACAATTTAAATTAATATAAATAATTAAAATTTGATTAGTTATATATTACACATATATTTCATGCTCCGTGTATACAAAATATATCATACATAGTATGAATAAATGATGTAGAACAAGACATAAATGTCATATATAATACGATAATTTTATAGTAATTCCCCAGGTCATATATTGTTAATTTTATTCTTGAGAGAGTTGTAGACGAAATCAGAAAGATTGATTTTTGATTGATGAAATGCGAATAACATTTGATGTTGATGTTCTATGATATAATATTCAAAGGCAACAATTATTAAATATAAATTTATCAAATATTCGGTAAAATTTACATTTTATCATAATTATGAAACCAAAATATACTCTTGTAGTTATTACATTATTTTTCAAAGGTATTTTTACATTTTATTTACTGTAATGTAATTACTAAACACACATTACACTAATTCTGAATAATAAAAATATATAATTTTTATATATTACAAATAATTTCCAAAAACATTATGTAAAATTACAAATAGTATTTGATTAATCATAGGTTTTTAAGGGTTTTATTATTTTTTTCATATTTAAGACAAATTTATGACTTAGAGATTTATATAATGGTTTAGTTTATTATTTGTTATATTATTACGATATATTTTTCATATTTTTTCAGCTATTTCTTAATATAATTATAAATATTAACCCGGGAGTAGGCGCGTAGTTATCGAACCTCTTTGTTTATCAACAAAATCGTCACTCGGTTATCTTTGTCTGTCAGTCGAAAAGACCACTCCCGGGTTAATATAAAGATATATGATATGAAATTAATAATATTTAATTTTGAACGTTCCAGATTATTGTATTATTAAACTTTTATTTTATTTTATTCAATATATATCTAAAGACTTGCTTCAATAATTTATATAATTCAATTTTTTTAAGAATGATATGGGCAGTTATAATAATATTAAAATGATAATTATTTGATCTCTTGCATTAATGAATTAGTAATATTCATGGCAGTATATAAAAACAATATACTTTAATTCTCTAAATGTTATATACGATTATTAACAATCATTTTTTAAATAGTTTTTAATTCGGGCTTCAACAGCGTCAGGAATTATTGTTTAATATTGGCATATTAAAGCAAACTATTGAATATGCGATCCATAAAATTTCAATAATATATTAAATAATATAATAGCGTACGCAAAGTCCTGCGAAATTTTTATTTTAATTAAAAATAAAATTATAATATATATAATAAGCACAAAAATAACTACCTTTTTACCTTCAAACATTTATAATATTTAACATTTGAATAAAAAAAATATAAATTTTATTTATATACGAATTTATAAGTTTAACATTTAATACATTAAACTTGTAAATTAAATACCATTATAAAACAAGTCATGTAAAATGTATTAAATTATTTTATTTACGTGCAATAATTTTAGTTTAAAGTAATTTGTTTATTTATTGTATTGTCATAATTATAAAATTATATACAAATATATATTTCTATATTTAAATTATAAGTTTATATATTTCAATATATGGAAATATTCGCGTGACTTATCACCAATCACCAAAGCGAAAAATTTCGATCAATTGTATTTACTATGAACTACTTGCTAAATGTAAAAGTAATGAAATGATGAATTGTTTGAATAACAGAAGATTTAATGATATTGCATTAAAGCACGAATAATTAATTACCTTTTTATAGCATTATAATGTTTATTATTATGTGGAACGTATATATGTCTGTATATCACACACTACGAAAAGTAATTATTTATATATGTCGAGAGATGGAAAGAGAAAAGCTGAATACTAATTATCTTCGTATTTTGATGTTCTAATTTCTTCGCATATCAAATTACACGTGTATTTTTCATGTATTCTTAGAATTCAACGTACGTACACTTTTGTTATTTCTTAAAACAATTCGTGTTTTTTGACATATCATTCGTATATTTCAAATAATTAAGTAAATTAACATAGAAAGCTACGAAATTAATTATTGCAAACATTTTGCAGGTATAGTTTTTAAGAACAAATATTATAGAAGTATATATAATAATAATAACCGTATGAAAAAAAGGTATAAAAATATATGTATTGATTCAAGAATATAGCATTCAAAGTATTATAAATAAAAAATAGATTTCAATCAAGGATATTCAATTTTTATTAAGGATTTAATATTAAAATACAAGAAAATTTATATCGTCTTGTAAACACTTGATATATAATTTCTTATCATTTTTCTAAGGAGTTTAAAAAGATCCCCGATCATTTATCATCAATTATCTACAGTAATATTTTATCAAACCGTGGTTTGATATCATACAACGGTATTATGATATAAATACATTTAATAAGTAACAGAAAAAGAGTATTTGTTAAGAAAGATCAGTTAGTCTTGAAGAATCAGTTGAACAATGTGGTCTTTTTCGATATTGATATATTGTGCTTTAGTTGTTTCTTCTCTTGGTATTGACAATGATTGGTGGAAGCATACAGTAGTTTATCAAGTTTATCCACGAAGTTTCAAGGACAGTAATGGAGACGGCATTGGCGATCTTAACGGTATTACAAGCAAACTTGAACACATTCGTGATACTGGAGCCAAAGTAGTTTGGTTGTCGCCAATTTTTTCGAGTCCACAAAAAGATTTCGGATATGATATTTCAAACTTCACTAACATTCATACTGAATATGGAACGTTGGCTGATTTTGAACAACTCATGAATAAAGCCAAGTCTTTGGGATTAAAAGTAATTTTAGATTTTGTCCCTAATCACAGTGCTCCAGAACATGAGTGGTTTAACAAAAGCATGCAACGAATTAAACCTTATGATACGTATTACGTTTGGAGTGATGGAAAAATACAAAATGGTACAAGAATGCCGCCAAACAATTGGCTATCTAATTTTGGAGGTTCAGCTTGGGAATGGAATCCTATTAGGCAACAGTATTACCTACATCAATTTGCAGTAGGTCAGCCCGATCTTAACTATCGATCACCACATCTTAGAAAGGAAATGGAAAACGTGTTAACATTTTGGTTGGACAGAGGGGTCAGCGGTTTTAGAATTGATGCTATTAATCATATGTTCGAACACAAAGATATGCCAGATGAACCTCGTTCAAATAACAACGTACCTCCAGACGATTATGAATACCTTACACATATTTATACGAGGGATCAACCAGAAACGTACGACGTTATGAAGAGTTGGAGAAAACTTTTTAACGAACACGCGAAAGCTCATAAAAATGGTGAATACTTAATACTTACCGAAGCGTATACTGAAATGACCTTAACAATGAGATACTATTTGGCTGGATCAAATGCACCAATGAACTTTGCATTTATCACGGATGTAAATAATAAATCGACAGCAATTGAGCTTAAAAAGTCTGTTCATAAATGGTTAAATGCAATACCACCTGGTTACGTTGCCAACTGGGTTACTGGAAATCATGACAATCATAGAGTCGCCAGTAGATTTGGACCAAAACGAGAAGATCAAATGACTGCTTTAACTATGGTTCTTCCGGGATTAGCGATCGTTTACAATGGAGATGAAATTGGTATGGTAGATAAATGGTTAACCTATAACCAAACATTAGATCCATCCGGTTGTAACGCAGGGCCAGAAAGATATGAACTCAAATCTAGAGATCCTGAAAGGACACCCTTTCAATGGGATAACACAACGAGTGCCGGATTTTCGACCAGCAATAAAACTTGGCTACCAGTGCATGAAAATTACCATACTTTAAATCTGGAAGCTCAAAAGATAGCCAATGTATCTCATTTCAAAGTCTTTCAAGATTTGGTCGCTTTAAGAAACTCTCCTGTTGTGACGAATGGAACAATGGAAATAGTTCTTGCTACAGAAAAGATTTTAGCTGTTATCAGACGTGTAAAACATCACGTCCCGGTTGTTTTACTTATTAATAGTTCTAATGAAGATGTATCTGTTGATGCAAGTTCTTGGCTGAACATACCAGAAAACATGACAGTATCTGTTGCAAGTGTATATTCTGGAGTAGCAAAGGGAACAATTGTCAATACGCAAATGCTAAAAATTCCTGGTGCAGCTACTATAATTTTGGGAAATGGTGCTAGAATATAGATGACGTGAAGTTTAAAATTTTTTGATTGCATATTTTATATTTTACATTTGAACAATATTTTATTTTCTCTCAAAAAGACATGTATATTTCTGGTAAAATTGTAAATATCTATTCAAATTCATTTCGATGTATTCAACTATTGAATTTTTCATAAATAAATGTAAATTAAATTTATGTATTTTATTATATTATCTTATGAATGTCGACAGTAATTATTACCATTGCTTAAAATATAATTATTACATTATTATTTTTATAATGTAAATACGCATATATAATAAACTAAATTTACATTGAAAAATATACATCTATTATATAAAATAGTTCCTATTATATTATCCTTTCCTTCAAAACGTACGCATATATGCATATATTCTGTGTTTGACGTATACACTGCAAGAAATTCACAATGAATTTTTATTGTAATCGTAATATAAAATCTAATAAGTAAAACTATTATATTTTATATCTTTTATTAGAAAATTAATATTTTAATTTAAACTTACTGTTTTATTACACATTTTTTACTAAAAATGTAATATGGCGAGTGTAACTTCTTTACAGTACATTATCTACATGTTAGATCTTATATTTCGATTATAGTTAGAACTGATTGTGAATTTCTTTCATTATATTTTTATTACATTTATTTTGAATACAGTAATTTAATATTAGTTCATATCATAATCATGAAATAACACAAAGTTCATAATTTATCAAAATGTAATAAAGATGCAATTTTGAACTAAATAGTCTCTAATTAATTGTACAAAGCTATATGCTTGTGTCGGTATGTTTGAATTTCTTTATATTTTCCATAATAAAATGTTTACTACAAAATTTAAAGTTACAATACAAACAATAAAACGTAATCCAATTACATTTTAACTATATAATATAAATTATTCATTTTGTAAGATTAATAATTAAAAATGAAAATAATTATAATATTGAATAAAGAACAATTATTACGTTATTTATTGAAAATGTATATAGAATACTTGAAATATATTATATATTATTTAAATATGTGATAAAAGAGTATGAGTCCATAATTTAATTTAATTAAAAAATAATGATATTTTAAAAAATTTTTTAAGTATTTTTATGTATGTTATATAATTCATTTATATATGTAAGTTATTTATATGTACGTTAAGATATAAGTCGATGACATCGCGGAAAAAGAAGGATATCTTAGTAAATTTTAGTGACCTAATTTGCTCTTCTAGCGATTTGATTTTAAACAATTTTTTTACTCGGGAGTTTATATTATACATGAAGAAATATTTAATGATTCAATGAATAAATAATATGTATATAATAAGTAAGTTATACTTTAATTATATACTTGAAGCATAATCCTTCACATTTAATGGATTTAAAGAGAAGAACATAAAGAGAAGTACAATGTTTATTATGGTTATTGGAGTAAGTATATATGAATAACAATTTACATATAAATAAAAAAATACTATATATGATTGTGATGAATATAAAAATGTTGGATAATAAATTATTATGACTATTACTTAAATCATTTTAGTCATGATTGTCTGCATTAAAGATACAATTTTTCATATATAAAAATGTATAATAAACATTAAAAATTAGATCAAAATTTTTTATAAAATTCTGTTTTTATATTTCTGTACTTTTATTTTTATATTTAAAACTTCACAATCCCGTAAATATTTATTTGATATTTTTTTATATCCCAAATAATTTATTATTATAAATAAATTTTGGTATGGGTCATAATAATAATGAAAATATTGATAATGTTAATGCGACAATTTATTTTTATTATTGTTTACTATACGATTTAAATGAATGAATGAAATGATTAAATAAACTTTCATAATATATATGTACTATGATACAATTATACTATTCTTTATACATTTCTTTCACAATCTTATTAGTAAAAATGTATTTAATTTAATAAAATATATTTCTTATATTCTTATCTTATTATATTTAAAATTATCTTATTTTGATGTTATAAAATTAGAATAAAATATCATTATCCGACTATATGCATAATAATCAGAAATTAGTCGTTTCAACTATTTTTCATCGTGTTATTAAGAAATTTGAATATATTTTTTGAATAAATTAAAGAACGTCATTAACGCCAGTAAACTACGCTAAAAAATTCCAAATAATATATTATATTTAAAAATATTTAATAATTGTATTTGGATTTAATAAAATTTTTAAAAAAATGTATTGTATAGGTTGAAATGATTAATTGAAGTTAAGAAGGAATTATAACAATTAAAAAGAATGAAAGGAAATATAACAATTGAAAAAAATCTCATTCAGTTTCGTTTAATACAATATATATTAATGAGTATTGTAATTTTGTTAGAATATGAATACAAACTAGATTAGTTCATTTTCTAATATTAAATTAAATAATTGGAAAGAATAATTATTTCGATGTTGATTCACATAAGTTTAACCACATATAATTATAATATTTTGATATTATATATATATATATATATATATATATTATATATACTATATATATTAATATTAATTAGTTATCTATATCTTATGTATATTTTCTCGAAAAATATTCATCAACATTAAAAAAGGAAAAAATATAAATATATAATTTCAAAAATTATAAGTATATTCAGAAAGTAAATAATATTTTATTAGATGATTTGTATTTGAAATGATGACTTATTTATATATTATGAATGTATACAACGTGTAGACATATATATGGCTTCTGATATTTTAATTATACTATTTATATATAATTACTTAATAAAATTATAATTTAGATATCTAATTTTATATCTGAGTAAGTTGTTGTGGTTAATTATATTTAATAGTATATATGCTTGCAAGGCGTATTATAAACTAAGAGCTAATTGTCTTGAATATTTGAAAGATGGTTTTGTATATCGTTCACTCTTGTTACTACGCACATTGCAAACTGCACCCCTGTAACTATACGTTCCATTTATAATCACTGAATATTACATAAGATCGTTACTTATTATGGCTTGTGACTTCTTGAATGAACTGCTATCGTTCGAAAATGGCGGAAACCTCTATCGATTTCTTTCGATTATAACTACAGGAATACTCACATAATATATAAAATTTAACGTTACTCTAATTAAAAACATATATAATACACTTATGAATACTCGGGAAAATATATATAATTCTTATGTTAGAATTTTAATAAAGGCTACACTACAAGAATTTGTTGTTTTATAATTGTTTAAGATTTATAATTGTAAATATAATAAATCTTTATCCAAACGGATTTTCAAAATAATATTTAAAATGTTGAATTTTAAGTTATTATCATTGCTTGTATAAATTTTATAACTTTTTATCAAAACATTTTTACATAATGTAATATATAATGTAAAATATTTATATAATATTTAATAATTTTTTAATTTTATTTTTTACATTATTTGAATATTATGTAATATTGTGTGTTCACACACACACATACACATATATATATATGTATAACTGTAGTTTCGAGGACAGCGACTTTTTGGGCCCCTAGGTACGGCCGTGAAAACAATTTTTTTTGTAAAAAATATGGCGGAGCACATCGGGCGGCCTTCGGCCACCCTCA
>JABFQC010001682.1:0-18378 GCA_022817085.1 Psilanteris sp. ZL-2020
TTATTATACTTTCATATTATAGAGACTGTAATATTTTATTGTATATTATATTAAAGGACGTGTATTTTAAAAAATTGGAAACAATTCGTGTGTAAATTATAATGTAAATAAAATAATTTAATGTTTAAACAACTTTCGGCTACTTTTTTAGATAAACGAAACGATTATTCGTTCTTTGGTCTTATCTTTTATTTTTGCGATTCCTCGAACAATGTGTTAATTTAATACAACAATCAGACATTTGTTATAATTATTTAAATCAATTTATATTTACAAACTTGGTGACTTATTAAAATATATTTTCAATAATTTTATCTAATTATCAAATTTTACCTTCAATAAATATTATTTAAAGTTATGTAAAAATATGTTAGTAATTTAACTGGAAACTAATTTATATAATTTGTTCTTGCAAAATACAAGATATAAAGGACGTATTATTTATAAAATTAATTTTTTAAAAACCGATTATAGCTAATTAATAAGCCCTTTCAAAATTGTAATCAATGAATACTAAGTTTTTTTTTATTTCGAATACATTAATCTTTCACGTTTAAGAATCGATAAATTTTATTAGTATATTTTTTTTTCTTTTTTTTCTTTTTATTAAGCCAAGAGAAAGTAAAGACGAAGAATATCCAGTTATGTTGGTTGATATAATTCAAAATTACATATATCTTTCAATGAGCTATTAAAGTCCGCAATGGCTGTAAATTCAATGCATCTCGATTGACGTCACACATGGAGTCTAATGAACTTGAAACCAACTCGAAATAATCAAATTAACACAATTAACCATCATAAAATGCATTAAACTGATTTGTTTCGTGTAATTTATGAGTTAAATTGTTATTTTAAGCTAACCTCTTCATTTAGTTGCATATAATATATATATATATATATATCTGTTCCTTAAATCTCTTATATTGAATTTAATAATATTATATAATATTAAAGCATGAAATAACGCAAACTAAGGATTAAGTGTCAATGATAATAAAGTCCTTAATTGCGTAAGGAGTTTTCATATTACAATTTAAAATCGAAAATTTAAAATGCGCGATATAATTAAATTCGGCGAATTTTATGGCAAGGGCAGACATTAAAAAAAAGAAACGAGATTGATTAAAATTTGTATTCCGGCGTATAAACTGACAGAATGAGGACAAAGTACAAAGTTTGTAATTTGGTGTTTTATAACTTTAATTGCTGGCAAAAATGCACGCGTTTTTTATGGAATATTAAGAAACTGTTCTGCAACTAGGGAACAATTTTTTGGAAATGTATCAAATGTCAAATAAGTTTGCGACTTCGCGACAGTGATGCAAATTATTAAATTTAGATATTTTATTGAAATTAGAACCAGGCGAAGTTGTTTTTTATTAATTTAGAATCCAGCGTCGGGGAAACTTTCTGATCCGCGCGAAATACTATTTCACATTTACGAGAAACGTTTTTGTCAAAGAAGTTTCCTTCGAGACAGAGTTGACAGTAAATTTACAATAATTGTAACGTGTAGCACCGATTGTATTTCTAACCTAAACGGATTTATGATAATGATAACTGCGTATCCGGTGTTACAGTCGTAAAGAATTATTTCGATATGCATTTGAGAAAACAGACTTTCTCCATGTAATTTAAGTTTTTTTTTCAAATCTTTTGGAATACACAATCAAAGATATTTCTGGAATAAACAATACTTTCTTTGTTTATTAAGTGCGAGTATGGGCATATACAATATAAACTATTTAAATATATATAATTGTAATTGTTTTTTCTTGTTTATATATTATAAATTGCAAAAAACATTATTTTATAAGAAATATAATACCTTTCTTTTCTAATCAAAACATACTATTGATATATAAATTATTCCTCGCAATGTAAAGGATTTTAGAAGTTCCAAAGAATTTAGCTTGCATGTACTTATTTTTATATATGTTTTTGGATCTAAATATTACTCTTGCATCTACTATTACATTTCTCAAATCCTCATCTTTAACATCCGCGATTTAAAACAATAAAAATTTCCATCATAATTGTAGTTAAATCTCTGGTAAAAATAGTAAAACTTGAATGAATGCTTGCATAAAATCGTTGACCCAGAAATGTAATAATAGAGCAAAAGACAAAATAAAATTGATTGTTATTAACAGTAAAAATGTCCAAATTTATTTTTAACGCTTCAGTGTTTGTGTTTTCATCTTAAAACCGCATTCTGCGCTTCTTGTTCTCTAAATGCAGTACCATATAGAACCGTTCACTTTCTTATTCTTATTTATCTCATCGTGCCGCATTTTGTTCTCTCTGCGTCGCAATCGAACGAATTTTACATTAAAATATTGCGTGATTCGATTAGCGGTATACATCCTCGTGTCGTTTAATCGGAGAATAGTTAAACATCCGTGATTAAAAACTATCCGCGTATTATTTTTTCACTCAAAATTACCAACTGAAAGTGACGTCCGTTACACGGAATAAAGGTTCCATAAAGCGCATCCGTTTGCGATGTAATGTTTGTAATCTCAACTTACACCGAATCAATTTTATATTATAAATCATAAGCGACCGTTTTCAATCGCATGGAAGAATTTCCAGCTCCGGGAAGGATAACTTTGTTTGTTGAAGCGATTAAGATGAATGATCTACGAAGGCTCGTATACTCGAACGAACGTTATGTCTCGAAGGCCAATCAATTTGTTAACGATTTTAATCTACCAAAATCATCAGCAGAATTGCGCATGGAAATGCGCAAAAGTGGGATCAAAAGTTGCGTCACGCGCGATATATACGAACCCACGTTGGACGCAAAAAAATGATTCATCTCTCTGGTTGTCCTAGTAAAATTATAATTAATCCTGATGTATAAACTATTTTATTGCTCTTCGCGGCGATTAAAGACCAAGTAAATTTGAGCGGCATTAAAACGAATAACAGTGAATCACACCTTAATGTGCTGAAAATATAATAAAATGTGATCGAATGAAAAGCGTGTGAAAAATGAGCCGTTTAACGTAATAGTATGGCCAAACGATCGGTACGATGTTTATCATTTGGAATGGTTCGCAGACGGAACGTAAATGTCTTAATTTTGTTTCTGTAGTCGAATTGACCAGTGTGGTCTCGGCATATTTTTGTCATGCAAATTTTTTGGTCGAAAAGATATACTTCAGACGTCTACTGTTGAAATGTCAATAAATTAAGACCTTTTTTACGATCGCCGTGCGAGAGTTGTAAAATATCATCATTTTGCTAAATTCGAATTAACAATGATAAAATTTGAGATACGGTATTATGTTGCGAATGTTAATTTTCGGAGATAAAAGTCTCGTGGTTTTTGGGATTTTTATTGCAGGTTTACGGTAAATAGTCGGAGGTATGATTTCGTATAATAATGCGTGCATTAAGTTTCATTTTAATAAACATTTATTGACACATATTTATACGCAATGTTTCGCGTGATTAAATCAACCCAAACGTATTCCATCTTATACGCGTATTTATAATCGAACATACTTTTAAGCCAAGGTATTTAATTCGCCGGCTTTATATTCGATATAAAATATTTCGATTCTTATGAATTTTACTTATTAGAAATGACTCGCAATATACGATTTCCTTTCTAGTATTAACACCTTTTCTGAATTAATATAATTTAGAAATTTCAGTCAAAAAACAAAAAAATCAATTTCCTTACAAAATTCTTAAACAAAAATACGAATATTTTATAAAAAAAAATGTAACAGTATTTTTATTTTTATTTGCATAATTATTTTAATTTACATTAGCTAATAACTATAATATCAGTAGTACATGTATAAACTCTATTTCCAATTTATTTCAAATAAATAAATAAATAAATATACTATATTATTCTAACTATATATTCATTATAATTACATTGGAGTTTAAAAGAGTTTAAACAAACATTTTGTTATAAAAATATCCTATTAAAATAAAAATTGCATCAATTCAGACAAGAATTACGAAATATATATTCAAAATTTCCTGGAAAGCGCGTATCGTATGCCGGAGGATTGGTAATTCACGGGATCCTGGGAAATCATACGCATAAGACACGGCATAAGACAACGAAATGCATGGTTAGTCACACATATGATCAATATCAATATAAGAATCGTTCAGTTTCATACTTTCCTTTACTTTCTTCGAAAAGTATGACGTGTTTCTTGCCTATACTATGACAGAATAGGATCAGCAAAAGTATGCTCATGAATGTTTGCTTTGCAATAATACACGCGTCTTATTATTCATCACGCAATAATGTATAAATAGGTGTCTCACATCTATAACTATCGCAACGTAAATAATCATCGATCTAAAATTATTGAGCAGCATATGCTTTATGCAGACGGTGCAATGCACGTTTAATTGTATCGGAAACTATTGTGAACGTGGACATAGATCGTTTACGTAACGACGACCGATCATGAATATTAATCTGAATACTAACCCTTTAATGTCGCTTTTTGTTGTCACAATGGAGGAAATCGCATGTGTTTATAAACAAATTTCGATCCTCTAATTGAATGCTTTCAAATACGTCGATTTAATTCTTTATTAATGTCAATCGCTCGAATCGAATTGTTGTCAATTACGATTACGTTTGTGTATCTTTGTAAAAACTGGCACTTCGAATTTTGGTTATTTTGATTTCATTCGTTTCGTTGTGCGAAAAGTTTTAAGACTTTGACTTTGACAAATTTGACTCAGTTTATGGTCACGTCTGATTTTCAAATTGTTTATTTTATAAGCAGGGAAATTTACGTATATACGTGTTGGTACATACTTTATATTTCTTCGAAAGAAAATAAATCGTATTGTTAACAAAAAAATTAATTAATTATTCACTTAAGCGGCGCGAATCGGTCTAATTGTAATTCGGAATACTTAATGTATGACATAATTTAAATTACGTCTTTAATGTAATGACGTAGAGTATCAGACGTTGCTTTACTGCTGTTATTTCATTAACGCATTAAGTATCGTGTTAAAGAGCCTTTCTCTCGAATCAAAAGACGTTGCGTTTATAATAATATTCAGTATGTTGAACGGGGAGTTTGGTATAATGTTATGAATATTGTTTGGTAAAAATGAAGAAACAAACGTTTGTATGGAGCCATTAAATTTCGTTACGCGGCGGTAAATTAAAAAAGAATGTCTAATCGTTTACTGCATATTGTTCCATAAATGGAACAAGTCACTTTTCACGAAACAACAATAAGTTACAAATTAATGTGTTTTATGCTTACGTGGTGAAGCAAAAGTTTATGTATAATGTAAGGAGTTCCAATAATAGTTGCTCAAAGTTGTAGACACAAAATGATGACATTTTGGGATCATTTTATTTAGCAAGTTAACTTTATGCAGGGAAATTTTAGTCGAGGAAATCAGGTTATTTCAGCAACAATGAAAATGGAAAATGTTGTACTACCATTCTTTATAAATTGTAAATCGTTGTAACTTGCGCTAAATATACAATTTTTAATTTGGCTATGAAGTACTTTTCAAATAATTGTAAAGTTATTATAACTTATAATTAGGTAATAAATCATGTATAAATGTAATAATTTTTATTACTTTAATATTGCACGAATTCAAGTATACGACAAAAGACGTTTACAAATGATTTATGTCGGCTAAAATAATTTACTAAAAGTGAGTATCTGTTATTTAATTTAGTTTAAAAATATTTATTAATGAAAATTCTATTCTTATTCCACAATGAGTAATAATAACAGAAATAATATTAGAATTTTTGTAACAAAAACTTTCTAAAATAAATAATTAAGTGTTAATCTATAAATATTTATCGGTAGAATAAAATAAGGCCCAATAATTTATGTTACTAGTTGTATAATAAGAAATTTATTTTTGATGTTCAGTTTCAATTTTTTATTTAACACTTTAAGTCGTTACATTTAACATAAAAAGTACATGTAAATTTTAATCCATTAGTTACATATAATTTTTAGTTTATAAATAATGCAATTTTTTCGCCACGTCACCATGATTTTCACAAGAATATATTTCTTGAACGTCATTATTTGTATTACCGAATTCGAATCAAATTGCAATTACAAATCTTCTAACATAACTTTAATTACTTCTAAATAATAGGGTTAGCTTGGGAAGGGATTCCCAAGCTAAGGATTCATTCCGCGAAAACCTCAGATTATGTTTATGTGTAAAACACGTTCCCAATCAGATGACCAGTTCAGACGATTAAAATATCCATAACAGTAATTCTTATAACAATCCAATCCGTGGACGTTACCGTCGCGTGTTTCGTGTTCAATAGTAAATTAATACTGTTTAATCTCAGACGCCGAATGCAAAATTCATTCCATATATAATTCAACTCTAGAATCAAATGAGTCTTGCCTAGCAAAAGAAAACAGTAAAAATATTCTACCTTATAATTTGCCTTAACGATAAACTGTTTATATAATTCTTTACGTCTATTTACTAGCCCATTACGTATGCACGGTGGATTTGAAAGCTACTAAAATATGAATACAAGTAACATCTACCGAACGAAACTTGCGAAATCAATACATTAAAAAACACAACGTGAAAAACGAGACAAACAAATGACAGCGTTTGCACTTCCAGCGGGGTCTCGATCGCCGTTGGAGGGGGCAGGGGGGGTCCAATTTTTCTTCAAAAACCGTCGCAGTCCGATCATCCATCGCATTCAACCGCGTCGCGAGTTTCGCGATTCACTCCCTCGCGACTGGCACCCTCGTTTGGTACCCACGATCTCGCTCGCCATTTGCTTCAAACCGCACGCGCTCGTCGCGTTTGCGTTATAATTACCCAGTTCCGCGTTCGCGCTAATTCTCATTCAAACGCTTCATTCGAACGAGTCACCAAGCGCGCAAATTTCGTTTTAATTCAAGCGATACTCGGGGTCGACGAGTCCGTCTCGGGGGTCAGCGTCGACCCCCGAAAAACGGAGGATTACAGGGCCGATGGAAAATGACGTCCAGCGCGGGGCGCGGGGGGTTCGGAACGGGGGACGTTTTGACGTCTTGCGATTAATTCCAGCGTGGCAAACGGTTGGCGCGAGCCGTGGCGTTACGCTGCTACCTTGGGTTCTATTACCCTTGTTGTTAAACTTAGAGTTACTGAACTATAGACCGCAACACGGTGCGACACCCATGAGCACGGGCCACGTGGCCTCCGACGTGTGGCCTGGCCACACACTCGCGTACAACCGTCGACTCGATTCAGACGTACGACGTCTTTCCGTTTGCGCCACCGCGGCTTTTTCCTCGCTCGCTCGCCCGTCGAAATTGCGACCGGCCGAATTGGCCGCGCCAATTTGCGACGACGATCTCGAAAGCCCAAAGACCGAGGACCGACCAATTAGTCGCGCGGATTCGGTGTCACGCGATGCCGTTCGTTTGTAGGTTGCTTGCGGTTTGTTTGCCGTCCCTTATAGATAATTGGGTTTCGTTGTAACTTTGATATACAATTTCTGCGCGTTAAGTATACCTGAGAATAACGTTAAATGTCATTAAGAGCTTTACTATTTTACTGTCGCGGTTATTGCATTCGTGGATCGACTTATGACGACGGCGAATGACAAGAATAGATTCGATAGAGGTGTTTTAGGCGATTCTGAACCGAACGGTTTGATCGCGCGGCGCATTTTTGAAACGCCGACGTGGGGTAAATGCGTTGTTGCGTTCGCGCGGGTAAATTGGTCGCGTCGGGGGAAAAAAGTCGTAAAACGTAATTGCACGACTGAAATGAGGCGGCGTCGAAACTTCGATGCGTTCAAAATCGGATTTTTTTTTTCGAAACTTGCCGTGCGACGATTAATATTGCATGAGTTTGAATGCGTAACTAGTATTTTAGTTTCTGCATAAGTAGGCTATTCGCCGTTCTATTAACTAGATCACAACGCATCGAGTTAAAAATATAAATGCACAAATATATATTTTGTTAACCAAGCAGGTTGGTTAAATATTCATTGACGCGCGGTAGCGTTTTTATTGTTGAATCTTGTTAAAATAATGTCGAAGGGTCGGTTGAGTTTAGGCTTCAATACGGAAAGCGACTGTAAATCGAATAGACGCGTTTGTGATTAATATTCTTGTTGTTGCAATTATTGTCGTGTAAGCAAGTTTGCAACGAAAATGACATGGCAAGAAGCTCAGTCGAGTTGACACACATTTCCGTCAAAATGTTAATTAAAAAGTGTAGCTTATTCCGTTTGCATTATAGAATGTATTCTATTTATACACTCGTTTGAATATATAATGGCAACATTATTATGAGTATGATTATTATAATTTATATTCTTACTGTGATGGATTTAAAGAGTTGTCATTAATTTTACTTAAATGGATCAAAATTATAGCGGTTATAAAATGACGCAAGTACGTGTAATGCGGTTGTCGGGATATTTAAACTGTGGCGTTAGTTAGTTTTCATTTTTTAATAACGATGAATGTGATTTGTATATAAATTAAAGGTGATAACGAACAAATATTTTATTTTTATCGTTAACCAATTTTTAATTGCTTTTCGGTTTCTGCAACAAAATTCAGAATCGAAGTCTCGAGAAGGACTCGTTTAATTTCAGTCAAAGCGTATTACAATATCAAACGTCGGTTTTTAATATTGTTAGGTTTGCTTTATGACTCGAATACGCGCTTTATTTTGAGTATTGCAATGAGATGTGAAATTTCCCTATATCTATAAAGCGGAAATTAATGTACTGTAGTTTGAGCATAAAGAAATAGAAGAATCACCCTTACTACACGTGGAATAATTGTATGTTTAATCTAGAGTAACAAACTATAGAGACTATTCTTGAGTAACTTATTATCAATAAAAATTGTCATTAATTTGCTTTGCGAAATGGATATTTCAGCCGTGTGAATTCAAAATAAAATATTCGGTTTTTCCCAAAAGTCGAAATAACGTTTATGTGTCTTTATGTATTTATTTATTTTTTCAAAAAATGCTTGTTTTAATGCTAGCAATCTGTCAACATTCTCATTTCTCGCTGTATGACTTTTTCACTTATTCATCAATTATCGATCAATGAATACAGTTAACTGCGTTAATAATTAAAACGCTACGTCTTTTGCTCTTTATGATCCATATCCTTAGTACAAAATAGATGATTTCTTAATTGAAGACGTGTAAGGCGTTCGATAATAATAATTTACATCTTTAAATTTTGTACAGATCAAGTCTACAGCTTTTTAGAGTATCGATTGTCATTATTTATAATATATAATTTTGTATCGCATATATCCGCGTGCAATTTCGCCAATAAATAAGACATTTAAATAATTGTTTCATTTCACACACATTATTCAAGCTGAATAATAAAAATTTCATACTTGTACACACTATATATAATTGTCAAAAGTTTCGTTTCTTTTCTTCATCTTCTTTAATTTCTGTTCTTCGTCTCAAACTCAACGCACCACTATCATTATTTTCTAAATTTTATGAAACATTCTCAAAATCAAAGGATCATTTAATCGAATTGGTTCAATTTTCTAAATTACCATTCTACTAATTAATTCGTACCAACATTCGGAACATTGTCAAACATTCGGTGCATGAATCTGCATTTAAAGTTAATTTGTTTTTCCTGACATTTGCGTACGCATTCGAATAATCACGTTACACAACCCGTAACATTTAACATTACCCAATCTATAAAGTTTACGAACTCCAAAAAATACCCAACATTGCAGTCTCGCCATAACAGAAATACCATACACAATCTTTTTTCACTGGCTATTAAAATCAATAACAGAAGAACATTAATTTCTGCCCGAACTGCACTCAAAGTTCGCGCGTAAAACAAATATATTTATATATATATATACATACGTATACACGCACTCGATTTATTACCAATCAATTTTTTATTAGAACCGCGAGTCCTTAAATCCCAATGATAAAATGCGCGCGTCTTTGGTCGATGCTTATTGCAGTTGTTTGAATGAAATACGACCGAATCACGCGCGGCGTTGCTTCGATTGGGTCAGATTGCTGGCCCTTTTTAACCCCCTCGTGTCAAGGTTGACGCGCCGAGTCCCAATTTTGATACGCGCGCGATGTAATATACGAACGGCGGCAGGACTCGTGGATGAATATATATATATATATATACGTCCGCATCGGGGACGTCGATACTCGCAGGAATCGCGACGCGCGACTCCCCAGAAGCCGGCGTATAAAAGCTCAAGTATGTAATGGCAAACAATGCGACGATCGTAGCTCGAACGCCTCGTAAAAGTGCGCCACTGGCTCGTATGACTCTTTTCGGATTTATCACTCGCCGCCATCTCATCTCGACGAAAACGTGCTTTTCGAATATCCAAACGGGCCGTCCCACCCAACCCTTCGCGTTTATAAATACGCGCCGGTGTGCGTTTATGTTTCTTCATTCGCTTTGATTTTCCAACGGATTGCGCGCGACGAATTATTCAGCGATTCGCGAAACGGCAATCGGGCGAATCGCGAGCACGAGTCGCGCGAAACGCGCGCGACCATTGAAGTCGAAATCCGCGCGACTATGCACGTGTTAAAAGTGATCGTTGGTATGCTAAAGATATGTTTGTCGTTTATATTAATAAGCGTATACTTTGTAAGTACATATATACGTCGGAAAGTACGCGTGGATATATATAATGAATATACAAATATTTGATATGCACGACTGATAAATATATATATTTATTTATGAATAAATATAAAACTATGGTGCGATAAATTATAAAGCGCGTTGACAAAATAAAATCTAGCGGATCGCGTATGAAACGATAAACTTCGAATTAATATTTCATTCGGCGATGAATATATATCGCCGTCGTTTTCAGGCGAAGAAACGTTAATTAATTGATCAGTGTTGTAGCAATGATTGCTATATTTATACGCTATCGATTAATTAAAAAAAAAGTATAATTATGGCTTCGGAAGGCGTGTGTTTTATTTATGGACCAAGTCAATTGTATGCATATATATAGGTGTATAGCAGTCATGTTATAATACCGTCGGACTTAAATGTTTGTAATATTAAAAACATTACCTCCACTGTTGTTTGATGCACCAATTTAAACTCGCGTTTGATTCGAAAACACGAACCGAATAAAATCTTTCGTGACTTCGTTTGTTTATTCGTCTTATTGCTTACAAATTGGTGAGTAAAAAAATTTGATGTAAGGTCAAAATCAGCAGTAAACATCGAACAAGCGAAGATACACAAATAGCTTTCACTCAGTTGAATTTGGAATCAGAAAATTTAAATATTTATCGTTTTTGATGGAAAAAAGAACGGTTCAAAACATGATATTATAAGTACATATATATATAATTTATGACAAAAACGTTTTATATAGATCAACCGTTTAATTAACTAATGACATTTTTATCCCTTTGTTAGTGATTTTTGATAAATACACAACACTGCGAATAAATTAAACTGCACTTAAATTACAAAAAACATTAACCAACAGCGAATTACTTCGAAATTGCAGTACAGATAGATTAAGCATGATAAATAACTGTATGGGTAAGCTGTAACAAGTTTTTTATTAGATTCCACAATAGCCAAGTTGTTATCAGTGAAATTCGTTGAAATCACGGTGTAACAACTAATCTCGTCAATTTGTGAGCGGGCATGCGGTCAAGCGATGAAAGTATATTTTTGCTTATTCGCGTGAAACACAACGGATTTAATCAGAAACAATAATTGCACCGCAGAAATAACGAAAAATGTAAATTCCAGTCTGATCCCGAAATTAATTAATTCCAGCGTTTCTACGATATGGAATTTGGAAATGGAAAAACAAATAGCGGTTATTACAAAAGGCGACGAATTGCTGCATAGGATCTAGAGGCGATCCGAAGTCGAAATTTAACACTTTTTGGAAACAAAAAATTTGGCGTCAAATTTGTTAAAGGTGAAAGATAATGCAGATTCTGATTTCAATTTCGAAACGTCTAAAATTTCCTGTTTAGGTTAAAGAGATTCAAAATAGGTTCTAGATTTGAAATTAAATCTTAACCTTTCAAACTTTACAGCCTACGTTATTTTATTTGTTTTATCAATTTATTTTATTAAGATTATGAATTAATTCCAAATTACTAAACGTATTGATATATTATTATATTTTTATCTTTGTTTCGTACTCTTTTTTTACTTTTCTTGCGTCATTTGATTGAACCTATTTCGAATCCATTTGACCCTAAACGCCAAATTTCGGACGTTTCGAGGTTGAAACCTAAATCTGAATTTCGACTCGGGTACGACTGGATGTAACCGACGACTGTGACGAAAATCGCGTACCTCAAGGAAGTGTAACAAAGACCATAAACTGCAAATTGTTAGCTTCTGCCGGAGCACTAGCTACCGGCGTAGCTTTACAAATTTTAAACTCGGTAATAAACAAATTGTATTAAAAACTATAATTTTAATTCCTCGTTATAACTTTAGTTGTAGTTTTATGAATTTGCAATGAGGAAACGAAGCGCAAATCAATTATTCACGACTTGCACAACTAAAAAAAAATGCATACGGTACGTCAAATGCACATTTAATTCCAAACTATATATCGCCGCGCGTTCGATCAATTATTTTGCAAATTATTGCGCCGCTCGCACGACTGCATGAAAATTCATACAGACGCAGCGGCGTTGAAATTGCGAGCTTATCAAAAACGACGCGTCCATTTTTGTAATCCGCGGCAAACTTCATTAAACAAAAATTATTTATCGCGTCATTAATCCCGATTCTGTCACTCGAACAATTTATATTCGCGAAATGAGTATCGCGCTACAAATTGCACGGCGCGATTCAATTTCACGCACAAGTTGTAATCGGCTCTAATTGGTGGCGTGCAATGCGCGTTATATAATTATGATGTGATATTAATATTATCCGGGCATATTAGGCGCATGGCGATAAACGGCGATATAGCACGCTTAAAGAATTTGCAGAAAATGATCATCGTTATTAAGACATTGGCATGAAATTGCTCGAAACATCGCTGGCACTTTAGTTTATGGCCAAAAATGATTGTATTCGTTACATGATTTGCTGATTATGCAATTAAAAAAATTATACGCGGGCATGAATTTTGCTCGCTTGATAATGCGCCGTTTCCGTTGTATTACACGAATTCAGTGCGGATCCATAGGAAATGGTCCAATGGAAATAACAAAATAGGTCAATCGAGTTGTTTTAATCTTCACTAAATTCTATCGATTTTTTTTTCTCGAAATGTTATTTAAGTGAATTATGGCCTTTCTCTATCTTCAGATATAATGATTTCAGGAAATGCATTCGATTAAAAAGTATGAAAATTATTTTGTCGAAATATTTTATTTTCCAATTGTATAAACGAGTACGTTGGCTTTTGGTGCTTTGTGTTTTATAATAATTGAATCAGATATACTTGTAAAAATAATTTGATTCGCGTCATAAATATATCGAATTATTATAAATGCAATATTTTTATCTCGCGTCGGTATAAGTAATGGATTGGAATCGAAAGAATGCGAATTTCACGTTGCGATAATTGCGCTCGGTATGAAATTAAAATAATAAATTAATTGTAGTCCATTTTAATGTTAATCTCAATAGAGCCGGACGAGACGCGTTTAACAATTACGTATCTAAAATGCAACGTTTCTATTGGAAAACACCTTATACTTATGTCAATGTTAAATGAGCTACAATCATCATAAAATCGTAATGCATTAACGAGTACATTTGGATTAGTGATACGTAGAGTTGTTTTGTATGAACCATGCATATTGGTTATCGATTTTATAAATAATAGAAAAGTCTCCAAACCGGTATCTATCATTTAAATTATGCATCAATTTTACACTATCAGAGATACAATATTATGTACTTTTAAAACGCTCGATAGGGTAATTAACGTTATTAGCTCATTATGATTTATATGAAAATTGAAAGTTACAAATCGGATGGTGTTAATAAAAAAATGCGAAAATCAATTTGTTCAAATTTCTGCAGCCATTCTAAATTTCATCATACATTTGATTATTTACAATAAATACACATTCGCACGAGCATTAAGTATTGTTCATTCAGTCATACTTTTTAATAAATCTAATAAAGGTCAAAAGATGATTAAATAATGCAAGCGTAATTATATATAATTACCGCAGTGGTAATTATTGAAAATTCAGCTTGATCCAGTGGAAGCTATATAAATGTCATTCAATTCCACTGAAACGGTTGGAATTGGTCTATTCCGGTACTCAGAATATGGCAATGCCCGGTCGCGGAATATTATTTGCAAAAGTAATTGAACCGGGCATTGAATGGTACCATTTCGCGTGATTAAGACAACGATGTCGAATAACCCGATAAATCGCCGTCCAAGCAGCAGGTAACGCAACTGTAAAAGTTGGAACCAAAAGGGGATTAATGGATTCGAATGGGTTAAACGCAAGTACGTGTTTAATTTGTGGGAAGCTGAGTAAGATTAATAATTCGTGCAAAAAAGCGCAAAGCGCGTTGAACTACAAATTAGCATTCCGACGTCATTTTTCAATGCATACAACAGACAAAAAGTCATCTTGTTACCAGTAATGAAACAACAGGCTCTATTTGAACAAAAATAGCAGCAGCGGAACGAACAAAATTGGTACAAACCATCGGTTGCGTCGAAAAACAAACCGTACGGTGACGCGAGCCGATTAATTACAGCGGCAACCTGCGTTCGTCTATCGTTCGCACGTTGCGTCGGCGAGGATTCCAAGGACCAAGCGAACCAAATAATAATAATAATACGACGAACGAGTGCGTGGGTCGAAGGAAAACAAACGAATTACCGGGTTCGGCGAACGTAATGATCTCGGAGGTCCTGGCGTAGAAGTCGTCGAGCTCCTCCTGCGCTTCCTGGCGCGCTTGTTGATCGTAATCCCGGTAGGGCGTGGTGGTGCGGTCGTCTTCTCCGGCAGTAGTGGTGCTCGTGGTGGCGGCAGTACTAACGATATTTTGCTCGGTCGGCTGGTCGAGGTTGCGGTACGAGTACTCTTCGTTGGCGTAGACGGAGTCGGGCCCCAAACCGTAACCGTACCCGTAGCCGGGCTGCTGGGCCTCGGCCCGGTACAGGGTCTCGAGCGCCAAGTGCCTGGGCACCGTGGCCAAAGTCCGGTTGACGTCCGGCCGGTTGCGCAGGCCCAGCTTGGTGAGGATCTGGTGCTTGATGGCCTCGAGCCGGAGCTCGTCCGGGCTGGGGCCGGCGCCGGGCGCGTCCTTGCGGTGGATGCCGTGGTGCGGGCACCCGGGGCAGGTCTGGTGCGAGGCCGCTGGCGCGCCAGCACCGGCGTCGCGAGCACCAGCACCAGCAGGACGCCGCTCACGAGCACCGAGCCGTGCCTCGCGCGGGACCGGAGCTTGTTGCGGGCGTGCGGTGTTCGGCTGGCGACGCGCCGCCGGGGCATCTCGACGCCGGCGAGTAGTCACCTCGTCCCGCGGCCGATCGCCGATGTCGCGCCTCGCTCGCAGACCGGTCCGTCTGCGTCCGTCCTCTTCCGCGTCGTCTTCGTCGGCGCCCGACGATTCGCTCCAGCTGGTTGCTCGTTGACAGTGCCGAGTTGACGGCTCCTGGTGATCGCGATGCCAAGAGACGATGACCGCAACGGGGAGAAGGCATCCTCGCCCAAACCCCCCATTACCAACGCACCGGATCAGCCACCGATCGCACGATCTCGCGTTGGATCAACGACGCCCCCGGCCTCTTCCGCTTATCGGCCATTCGCGATCGCCTCGACTATCTCTCTCCACTTAGCTCTATCCTCGTCCGCTCGTTCGCACACGAACCGCTCCTATTCCAAGGGAACACGACCTTCTTCGTGACCTCTGAGTCGGACCACTCGGCGGCTCCTTCTCTCGCGCTTTCTCTTTCTCTCCGTGCCGCCTAACTATTCTATCCTATCTGTCCTCTTGCTGCGCGCCTCTCACGCTACCCGCGCTCGCACTTCTAGGGTCGTCTCGACTTTCTCGGACACTTTCTGTATATACCTAACGTTTCACTACATCCAACAGTCGTACGAAGATTTTGCACCATTTAAAAGTCTGGCCGGACCACTCGCGACGATCCGATCATCCGACTGTCACGAGTCGCCCCCGGGTCTTGCAGAGAGTCAGACCGGAAGCCGGGGCGGCGCGCGGCGCGGGGCTCGCGATCCAGCGGGATCGGGATCGATGCTTGTTCCTTTGGCATGTACACACGTACACACACGCAGGATTATCGTGCGCCAACGACCGATGGGATGTTGTTGTTTAACCGAAGCACGCTTGTCGAAGGCGCGCCGGACACTGAGGTTCATCCACCACCACCACCACCGCTATCTCCACCTCCACCTCTACCGTCGCTAGTACCAGCAGCAGCAGCAGCAGCAGCAGCAGCAACCACCACCACGTTATCCACCCACCCACGAAGCTACGCGTCGTAGTACTTACTACTCTACTCCTTGTCGCGGCTAAACTCTCGGCCAGCCGGTGATCCGCGGATTCGTATCCCCTTCACGGCGCGCGGCCACGTGAGCCCGAATCCGTGCTAATTCGGATCACGGCGCCGCCCGGCCGCAGGTGCGAAATTACGATCCGCTGTCAGCACCGGGAGCACCACGTGCTTCCCGCCTGCCCCATCGACTCACGCGGCTCGGACCACTGCGACTCGTCGATTTGCTCAAGTCCGAGCAAAGTCGGAATACCCGAGGTTCCGATACCACCGAGTTCAACACGTTCGGTCTGCGGTTTGAGCCGTTACAAACGGTATTCAAAGGAAGAAATTCGGTCCGACTATATTCGGTTCGCGCGATATCACCCTGGTACAGTTTTTAGATCTGCTGTTAAAGGAAGTCAAAGTCGCTGAGGATCCCTCCACGACAATTATTATTCGTATTTGCACGTTCATTCGTGGATGCATGCGGAGAAGAATTTTGTTGATTCAACCAATATTTTGGTCAGTTAACCAATAACTGACAATAGCAATAATATAGAATATAGAATTTCAGTAAAATATTGTTGACCAATATATAATATGCGCACAGTAAAACACTCACTGTGTTATATATATGCTACATATATGACACCATATATATGTAACTTTATTTGCTGTTTAATAATTGTTTACGGTTTTTATGAATGAAAACGGTTGTAAAAATGGCGAAATAATAAAATTGTATATGCTAATTAGGGGGTCATATATGTGTCGTAACACGATCAATTAAACATTCTAAATCATTAGTAAAACTTAATAAGCATAATCGAATAGAAGTTAAAAATATATACAAAATTGCAGCACATTAGATTTTATTGATTAATGATCAATTTCGGTAAAACCAAAATTAAAATCAATTTCCAATTTAGTTTGTTTACTTCACTTACTTATTAATCGCCATTAACAGATATAACTTACTTTTGTACATAACTTTTGAAATTTAAGAACCAAAACAATGACATATAATTAAAATAAATAAAAATACATTTCATTTAAATATTATATACAAACACTTATTGGTTTTTATTTTATTTTACTTAGTCACATATAACAAGTTTTAAAATGCATATTTTTGAATTTTTATAAATGTTGTTTTAATTTAATCTTTAATTTATTAAAAATTATAAAAAGTTTCTTTTAAAAACTAATCTATAAAGTTGGAAACAATTCGATTTTAATTATAAAAATTTATATCGTTCATTGCCATACATTATGTGTATATTACATAATGTATAAATATTTAACAGTAATATTATATAATTCCAATATTACATGCAATATTTCGATTAATTACTTATTTATTGTATAGAGTCAAGGTACCAAAGTTAAATATTTATAATAATAAAATATTTATTATATATATAACAATAGTGTGCTTCAATTTATTTAAAAAGTTTTCTATTATTATAATTATACAATAATATTGTTATTCATAATAATGCATTTATGTGATTGAATTATTATTTAATTATAAATCTGTCAATTTGATGACAATTATATGCGCACTTAATAAATACAATCTTATTTATATAATTCTAAAATAATACTTGTTTTTCAGATGACATTAATAATTTATACAAAAAATTATATATAATAAATATTCCAAATTCTTAATTAATAAATTATTATCTAAGTAGTATAATTTTTTATTTAAATGATATACTTTACGAGTGTCATAAAATAATTAAACAATTCTTCTTACATGCAGTAATTACCACGATATAATTATTTTTACGCAATGGTACAGTTTGGTACATTAGAGTTTTAACAAAATGATTGATGGTTCCATATCTATTATTATAAGAATTTCCAGAAAAAAAGTACATAAACT
>JABFQC010001683.1:0-18377 GCA_022817085.1 Psilanteris sp. ZL-2020
TAGATATACAAAGCCGTTGCAATAATCGCGGAAGAAACGCGCGCGGTTTTCGCAGCCGCGACGACACGCGGACGACTGGCGGCTGCCGCGGCGTTGACTGCGGACCTTGGCGGCCGGCGTGTCAAGGTTCGCGGGCTGTCACGTGACCGCGACGGAATCGGCGCTTTACCTTGACAGCGGCTGGAAGTGCTCCTCTGGTCTTTCGTCGGCTCCTCGGCTGACGTCGGCTGTCGTCGATTAGTCACGTCCACTGGACTGTCCCGTCGGTCACTTCAAACGTAGCAATTAATCTTGGATCGCGGTCCCGAGGACGCTACCTCTACGTCCATCCTCGTACTGTCGCACTCTCGGGTTGAATCCTGGTGACTTTGACCGCGCGTTGTCACAGTGTCACATTTGACGTGGTGTCATAAGCGAGGCTCGCGTTGCGGCATGTGTGGCTGCTCGGTCTTAAAGGGCGCGACACGCGTGCTGGCGCGCTACCGTGCTGGGTACGACGATCAGGGCCCGCGACCGGGTACGTAGCATTGCACACTGCGGGCGATCGGGGGCGGCGGACGCGCTTAATGCCGTCGGCCGATGGGACTTGGTTGACGACGACGGGCGATGCTCGGGATGCGACGACACATTGAGCGACGACGAACGACTTCGGGTTCGGGCACCGGGACTATCTAGTCGTAGAGTGATTGGGAACGCGACTGGCCAAAGCACTTGATTCGCGCGCGGTGTGTTCGGCTTGGCCGTTGCTGCGCCTCTCCCGTGCACTTTTTTCGGCGGTGCCGTTGTATTAGTAGTAGACGTAGTAGTAGTAGTCGGTCGTCGTCTTCGTGATGATGTTAATAACGCTGTGTGCGCGCACGAGGTGGCTGCACGTGCGTGTGTGTGTGTGTGCGTGCGTGTGCACATGTGTTCGTCGGTAGGCGGGAGAGAGAGGGGCCCGCGCGCGCGACGAAGAGGGCCGCCGCGATGAGGCCGGGCGAGGGGGTATAGTTACCGAAATGTTAACCTCGTGAAACCGCTTTTTATTGAGTGTCGCAAAATTCATAGGAACCACCGAGGAGAGGGGCGAGCGTGTCGCGCGCTGGCGGGAGAGCCGCGCGAGGGGCGGCCCTCCCCACCCCGGCCTCCGCCGCCGCCTCCGACCGCCCCGCCCCCGACCCGACTCACCCCGCCGCCGCGGTCCTTGCCAATTTCGCGCCCCACCACCGCCGGCGCCACTTGGCCCCCTGCTGACCCCCTCGTCCTGCCCTCTCGCTCGCTCCCGCCGCCGATCCCTCCCTTTCGCGAATCCACCCCTCCAGCAGCCGCGCGCTCGCGCCTCTTTTTTTCGCCTCTTTTTTCCGTCATCTTCCCTCTCGCTCCCTCCGCTTCGTCTTCTTTCTCGGCCCTCCCGATTCCTCCATCGCCAATTCGGCATTTAGCCTGTGCATAGCCAAACTTATGTACAGTTAGCTGCGCGTCAAATGCGCCCGATTTTTCTACCGGCCCTCTTCTTGTACAGGATCCGACGTCCTGGTTGAGAATCGCGGCGCCTCGCGCAGTCCTGCGCCCAATCGGGTGTTTCGAACCGTCGATTGATGCCAATTCTGATGTTTACTTAAATACATATACATGTGCTTTTGCACGTAAGATTGCATATACGTGTGTATATATATATATGCACATACATACAGCAATCGCGATTATACACATCCATACATATACACCCGCATAAACAAACCAACACCGTTTTCCCAGCCTCGAACTATCGTTCCATTACATTTCCCCTATTCAAAGACCATTCCCATCCTGGACCATCTTCTTCTTCCTCTTCGCGCTCCTTTTTCGAACCTCCGCGACACGCATTTCACCGACATATGGTCCGCATCGTCGTTTCTTACGCCGAGGGATTATTGCACAACCTCACTTATCTGCAAAATGTCTCCGTTAAAGAACACTTGACGCTCGCCGAGTTAGGCACTCACACGCGTACGCGTGTACACGTGCACGCGGGTGCGCGACACGCACACCAACCTCGTACGCAAATTTGAATTCAAAACGCCAAGTTCTCGACCTCGGCGCTGTTATTCTCAGCAATTTCGGCGCGTCGCGCGGCTTTCCAATTGACCGCGTTTCTAACAACGGCGTCCGTCAAATCGTTAACAACCGATCGCCCGACCGCGTTATTAATTATGCAAGCCACCGCGCCGTATCTTTTAATCAAATCTTTTTATCGCGATTCCGATAAACGCGCGCGTAGTTTCGGCGATGCTGCGCGCCCGCTAATCGGACGTCGCTAAATTGCGCGCCGCGGCGAGTTCGGGCGCGCGCAACCGCACGCGATTTTGCACGCGCGGACGTGCTTTTTCAACTTTTATCACGTTTATTGCGAAACTTTACGATTCGCCGCGATGCCTTTGATACGTAACGGACCCAAATGGACGGTCGCCTATTATTCACGTGAATTCGGCATAAAAACCACGGGGTTGATTATTAGACGCCGATATTCTGTTCGGCTGCACCGCGTATGCCAATTTCAGCGATTCAACGTGTGATTCGTGCGAAATTTATTTCGCATTTCAGCTGCAAAAAGAAGAATGTTTGCGGGATCTTAATTTAAGATACCAATGTCGTCGTAATAGGAGCGAGGGAGGCGTTAAGTTTGCTGGTGTATTTAATTAAGACGATTGGTGTTTTAAATTAAGACATTCGTATATTCTAAGTCTTGTACGTGTATAGTATTTTTTTTGTACTTCCGGTGTTGGATATCAAATTTACTATGATTTCAATAACTTGACTGGTAATGTTTATTATTTATACCGCGATTTATGTGTGTTTTCATTTCTTCAAAAAAGCAATGAAGTGTTTCATTGCTTAGAAATGTATTTTTTTTTCAATAATTAAATATGCAATTTTTACTATAGATCTTATATCAAATTCGTTTATTTTATTAAAAATTATATTGAAAATTAATTTATTTTTTACTATTTCGCGTATAAATATTTTTAATTTATTTATTTAGAATTTTATAAACACTGATATTCATTATTATATTATATTGAATGTTTACTCTTCAGTGTACGGTAAATTTTCTATTCATCCTATTGCTTACACGGAAAAAAAATTGACTAGTACAGATAAAAGTTTTTCTAAAATAGATAAATTGTTTAGCTGGTATTAGAACAAATAAATGATTTGACTGAAATAGTCAAACATATTTATGTATTATTATTGATTTAAATTAGAAACATTTGTTAACTAATTTTGATATACAATTTTGACTGAATCAGTCAAACGGATTATGAAAACGCTATAGTTTGAATAATGTAAGAGTCTAAAATATATTAATACTTCTTATTTGCAATTCAAATATATTTATTGATAAATATTATCTATATAAACATTATATTATTTTATTAGAATACTTGGATTCGCTTTACATTTTTTGAAACGAAAGAAAAGTTACGAAATTTATGAAAGAGGTTAAGTTAATGTCCAGTCACATTTTGTTATTTTACATAAACTGTTTGACTGATTCAGTCAAACAAATAGAATAGACAGTAAGAATCATTAAGCCGCATTGGATAAATACAAATACTTAATATATTTAAAATATGTATGTGATTTAAATAAAAACCAATAGATAAATTCATTTATGTCATTCTTATTTCAATACTTTCGTTTACAAAATTCTTAAATTCTGGATACAAGAATTTGTAATTTTTAACGATTATTTAAAAGGGATTTCCTATTGTCATGAGATTTAAATTGTCAATCTAAGGATAGATTTTTAAGAGTATTTGAAATCGCGCAATTAATACAACCCGAAAAAGGTTTTTCCAACCGGCGAATTCTTAATATAGCAATCATTAAAATTGATCACGAAGCGTCGGTCAACTGCGGTGCTCTCGGAGAAAACTTTTATATGCAAAATCAAACGCTTGAATTGAATGGATGTGATCCACTTGGACGAGCTTAAAGGCGTTGAACAAAGTCCCTATCCGGAGCAGAACATGAGATACGAGGAAAGATTATGTAACGAGTAAATCCAACGTCCGAAAAAGAAAAGCGCGGAACATGTACAAATCCGGAGAGAATGAGAAGCGCCAGATCCGAAGCGCGAGGAAGGGATAAGAGGCGATTGCTGCGCCAGCGAGCGGTCATGATTTACATGCCATATCCGTCGCGCCTTATCGCGCTCGACTGATAAGAAGTTGGCTGTTAGGAGGAAGAAGCGACGCGAGAGAAGCGAAAGAAATGGCAGACGAGAGGGCGGAGGGGGGCAAATCCGTCGACGCCGAACAGTGCGTACGAAGTAAAGCAGGTAGGGCGTGCGCGCGCGCGCGCAACCTCCAGAGCTGCCGGGATGGGTGCCACTCTGTTCTCGCATCTCGCAGCAGTAACTGTCTCTGAGGTGCAAACCGATCAGTCGCCGTTCGCGCGCCGAGCTGCTCGCGATCCTCGAGTTCAGCTTATCCAACCGCGACGTCCAAAACGTTGCGTCGCGCAATAAATTTTTCTTTTATTTGTCATGGTGACAACACGACGATTGTAGTTATTGTGATGACCAAGTCGAATATCTTTTCTATTAGTTTGAGCTAATTGACGAACATATGAACAAGTGAAAAGTGTATTCTCGCGTATATACACATGTATGTACTAAAGATAATCGTGACAAGATAATGAGTAGAAAATAAGCGACGAAATGATGAAAGTTTATGAGGCGCTTCACGGACGGATACACCCACTGATAACCGACACTTTGACAATTTGACAAGTAGCTTCGCTCTGACTTAACCAATTTACGCTCCAATTGTCCACGATCATCTACAACGTACTCTTTTTATTTGATTTAACAAACCCCTCGATCCGCGCTCAAATGCGCAAATCGAACAAATCAATTGTGTCGATTTTGAGCGACAGTTTTGCTGGTCGAATCCAACTTTCAATATGGACGACAGTTTACACACATACACGTATATACACACGTCATTACATTTTATGTGTCAATTGACAAAACAATGGGTCGAATCGTTACAGTTCGAATGCTTACTTTCAGCGAAACGAATAACGTAATGAAGTAGTGTCAAAGGTATTTGTCGCACCATGGAATAGGATATGAAATTCTCTCAAGTTATCAGATTATCTATTATTGTTTACAATGCAGTTAACGCGCGAAACTCGAATCGTCGAATCGCTATATAATAGTGGACAAATAGTTTTTAAATTGCATTACTTGTATAAGCAACTCAAAAGACACGGACAATTATTTCGAATTGATTGAATTATTTATGGATTTGTGTCAAGTATAATATAGTATCGAAATGCGATTCACCGAAGTCAACATCATTAAATAGTCATTCATTTATCTTTAACTGTTAAACTGTTAAGAAGTAAATTCAATATTCAGACACGTGTACAGAATTTCAATTTAAAATGCAAGCAGTGCGCTTTAATATTCATATGTAAATGCATCAAATTATCTAGGCTCGGAGCATTGGCAAATTTAATGGCAAACAAAAATTTAAAATTAAATAAAACACGCACGTAAACAAAAAAGATATTTGCTTTTAATATTAACCCTAGACTTGTAAAGAATATTTCTTAACTTTGTTAATTGCATTGGTGGTGTAATATAAAAGTATTACGCATTCATATATAGATGACAAGAGGATTACTTTCAAGTGTCGCAGCCGAGGAATTTAATTATGCGTGTTAAGAAAGATTCGAAATTCGTATTATTATTGAAACGTAGAACTTTTGCGAGGGAGATAAGAAACGCGAACTAGAGCGTACGAATGTCGATCGTTGCTAGCAGAAATTGTTAAATCTCCGCGTTCTTGGTACAAATGCGATAGGAGAAAAAATACCTTGTGCTAATGTTTGCGTCTTTTGCAATTTTATTTACCGTTTCCAAGCAACATCAATTCAGTTGCAATACCTGATCGGATCGGTTTATTGAACACGTCGTTCACGATACACTCACACGCACAAAAATGCTTGTATTGCATCAAAACAAAAATACTTTATATGTTTAATTAGCAAAATTTTGTTTTAAACTAACAAAATTACTTGGTATAGTAAACACAAACACGTTTTGCCACATTCGCAAAACAGTTTAATTGAAACGAATTTTGGAGAACAAACAAAATCATTTTTTTGTTTATATACATTTTATGTGATAAATTAAGTTTAAAAAGTGAGGCTACACTGGAAAAAATAATATTACAAATTTTACCAAACTAGATAATAAAAGGAGGAAAAGTGAGCAAAAATGTAAATAAACATTTGACAATATCATTGCATTTACTAATTATTTCGTAATATTAGACATATTTGTAGAATTTGCTCACCGTAATTTATCATATTATATACATTTTTGCCTATTTCTCCTACAATTATTGTATCTAGTTTGGTAAAATAATTTGTAAGATTATTTTTTTCAGTGTCGGTTAACCAGTGATTAATAAATAAAGAACGAATCGTTAAGAATGAATTCTATTTGCGGTCTGATATTCGTAAATTAGAATAACAAACCGATTGATTACACACAAAAAATATATAAGCTACTGCAGCACTTGCTAATGTGTTATAGATAGTGAGTTTTATAGCAAGGCATATTTTGCGTTAGGATTACACAAATTACAATTATTTTATAATTAAAAAGAAAATTTTATTTTGTAACTTAAAAATTTAAAAACATAATTAAGATATATTTATTTCTTTTATATATAACGTATTTTTTACAATGCGCTTGAAATAATACCTGGTTTACTAATAATGATATTAGATATACATAAATATAGGTATGTTGAGCAGACAAAAAATTATTTTGGATTACAAAAAATTGCATAACTGCACGTTCAATTTCATCTTTAGCAGTTGTTACAGTTTTAAAATAACACTGTATACATTCAGAAAATGATATTGTACCAGAAACAACCCAAATTGTAACTGAAACTATATGATATTGTATAGCCTTAACTATTTAATATAGTTAACTTCTTCACCAATCGTATTGCTACGTTCATTTGTCTTAACCAATCAACATCCACGATATCTTACTATTCATATTGTACAATTCTGTTTTTTCAGTGTAGTTATTGGCAATAATATTAGCACCAAGTAAGTGTTGTCTGAATACAAAAACTATTAAGGACAGCACATATCGTGTTATGCTACATTGTTTTTTGAGTGTATAATTACAAATTTCCAGTTGGCATTCTAGAGTAGTAAATAATATTTGGTTATTTCACAACATTCAAACTTGATGAACTTAATATATATAGTTATATATGCGTATAAAAATGCATTAACCTTAATTTTTATTGTCAAAGCGTAAATATTCTCATGATAATTTTATTTAAAAACATTATTTAACCAAATATATTGAATCTATTATATTAATACTTTATTAACCCTTTCGACCCCAAAGGTTTTTAAGTAACGATGTGAACAAAATTTTTTATTGCATTTTATCAATAAACATAAATAAGTATAAAATAATTTGTACAATGATTTATTTTCGCTACATAGTTACAACAATAATCTGCAATTTTCATTGTCGATACCTATATTAATTTAAGAAACGTTCGTGTAAAGTGTTATAAACTGTTCTTAAATGTATGTACACTGAGAAAAAGATTCGATAACTGTTATGAAATATATTTTTGAATAGGCGCAACCACATACACTGAAAGAAATAATGTATGACATATTACAACGTATACGATGAATCATATGACGGCAGTGTTATACAGTGATAATTGCATAAAACGTTGTAATATGCGTTGAAAATATTTCAATAAATGCAACTCACGTTGTACTTTTTAAAACTTAAATTTTACTCATTGAAACTTTTTTTGCAATTATCACAGTATAACACTGCCGTCATATGATTCATCGTATACGTTGTAATATGTCATACATTATTTCTTTCAGTGTATATGATAATATTTATTGCTTGGAATTTGATTTTTATGTCGCATGTAATAACTATTAATAAATATAATAAATATAATTATTTCCATTTACATATTATACACAAAGTGATAAATATTATAAAATATGTGGTTGCGCCTATTCAAAAATATATTTCTTAACAGTTATTAAACCTTTTTTTCAGTGTAGCATATATGTTACATTGGGACCGAAAGGGTTAAAGAACAGCATGTACATGGTAAAAAAGTAATTTTTTAACAACGTAATTATGTTCATTACGCTACGTTAATTGTTTTAATAAGAAGTCTATTTACACAAATAAAAATCTGAACACACTGTAAAAAAGTATCCACTTATCGTTAGCGGAATCTGGTAACCACAGCCGGATATCAGATCAAATATCGCATGAGAAGAATTGTGAATACGATTTATAAAAAAATTTTAACTGAAATTGTTTTCCATGTATGATTAGAATATGTTACAATATTAAAATATTATACAATGCTGAATGTTTCCGGTAATTGATCCGGTAACCGTATACGGATTTTCTTCACATGTTCAGAATATTATCAATTGAAAAAAATAAGCATACGGCACGAACATCATTTCTTATAGTGCAGTGTATGAGTTATGATCAAACTTAAGTTAAAAGCAGCTCAATTTGTTTAGCTTTTATTTGGTTTTTTATTTTTTTTATAAAAACGAATAAACGACATTTCGAAAAAATCATTTTTGTTTAGTTTTATAATTAAATAACACTTGATGCGACACGTTGTATGGAAATGTGCCCTTCTGTATTCACAGCTTCTTGGTATTTATAATCAATATACAAACAAGATTGGATACACGAAATTTCGCACTTGATCTTGCTCGCGGCACACACGAAACAATGTAGAAAATGCAGATAAAATAGCAAATAAGAAGGTGGGTTATCGTTCATTGCGACCGGGTCGCATAATCGAGACCGACGCGCGGGACCTACTATAGTATACGGTCCGCTGAACATTTGTTTGCTGTACAAATGCCAATTATTCTGCGCAGCGACAAAAAAAGGTGACTCGAGGAAATTTTGTCGCATTTTTCAACGCGAGAAAATCATCAATGTCGTAGAACCGAGATTGGTTTCTCGGTCGTGGGCGAGTCGGCAATTCGATTAGTTTGAATCGCTGCGAATACAAAAGGTACGGTATAATCTTTGGGATCATTCAGTCGGAGCTGCGGAGTTTTCGAGTCCGAGGGAGCGCGAAATTTCAATAATTGCAAAGCCTCGAGTTGTGCGGTCTTACGCGTCGGGGTGTGGGGCTCGGTCAGACTCCGGCGTCTAACGTGGCCGATTTTCGACAACTTGACAAACGTTCTTACGGCTATTGAATTTTGATTGAATTCGTGTGTGCAGACGTGTCAGTCCAACGACTGTATCGCGCGGCCAAACTTTCGACATCATTCGAAAGGATTTGCGTAGAGCGAAAAGTTGTACGCTTTGCTTGCCCTTATTCTCGTCATCGAATGCAATTATCGACGAATCCACGGGCGGTTTCTCGCGCGAACCAAACTTGGCCGGCATTCAATAAAAAGCGATAAAACCCGAACACCCGACGACGCTTTATTCCGGTTTACAATAGAGCCTAAAACAAAAAGCTTCCGAGTAAGATAATCCAGAAACCTGATCTCGGACGCAAAATAAAATTCTAATTCAAACACAAAAACTGATCCGCTTAGAGCATAGCCTGTTCGCTTTCAATTGTGTTGGTCTAGAAAGCCGAACGGACGACGCAAGAAAAGGATCTCGGACGCATTTGTTCCCGGTCTAAATGCTGCACAATCGTAATTCGCTCTTATTCAACTCGAGCTAAAATTTGCCAACGATAATGTAAACTGCTGGCGTTTGTTCGATGAGATGCCGTTATTGCATTGTAATTTATTGTTTGCGTTAATTTTACACGACTGTCATTCGGATACCGACATAATCGCTGCGCGATCTTTTGTTTCAGAAACACCGATAATCGCCATCGAATAGCAATGCTTGGAACGCTGCAAGATATCGACAACACTTGGCAGAGCGCAAAGCGACAAACGAAGGCGCAAGCATCGGTCGATCTTCGCCCCGAGGGACGATCGTTTTGCACCAAGTGTGCTCACTTGTTAAAATCAACGGCGTCGCGTGTTCGTTAATCTGTTAGTGGCGGGTGTCGGGGGTGCGATCGCCGATGACAGCGCCGCGCAAAAATGTGAAGGTGAAGCTGTGCCGCGGCGAGCGCAACGTGACAGTGATTCGGTGACGGACGCCGAGTGACAGTAGTAGTGCGAGTGAAAAAATATAATGACCGCGACGGGACTGGTGTTGGGCGGCGCGATCCTCGCGTTGTTTTGCTCGGGCTCGCCCAACGTCCTCACGATGGCGAACAGGTGCGACTCGGCGCCCTGCACCTGCGACTCGTACGGCCGCCTGTCCTGCGACTGCGAGGACAGCGCAGAGGTGAGACTCGTTCGCTAATCTGTATTCGCATACAAATGCTGCCAATCGCTTAAATTGACTAAATTAATTACTTGGTCCCGCGGGTCAGCGCTTGCCAACGAAAATGCTCGACGAAATCTCGACCGAATTAAGCCTTCTTGCGCGGCAAACGCCGGCCGCCTTATGCGTGCGTTGACCCTTGAATCGGTGCGAAATCTGATTGCCGGCATCCGTCAAGGAGCGTCCGAAGCTCGGCGCATCAAATTGCGTTTGCGTCCCGGCGAGCGCAATTTCGTGCAACGAAAATCAGTTAAAACAAGATAAATCAATTTCGCTTGCGACTGGTGATTTAGTTATGAAAAGACTTAGATTATACCTTATGTCGGTCTTATATCTCCCATCAAAACTGACTGCATCGCGATATAGCGACATTCGCTCATTTACAACGGAAACGGGCAATAACCCTGATCGAGCGTCCCCCCTGAGGGCGCAATCGTTGCACGACCTTTTATGACGTTTTAATTTAGCCGTCGCAGCAAAGTTGTGATTATCGCGACATTTTAGAATCCGCTGCCGTGACTAAAAATATACAATCAAGTGATTCAGACGACACAATAACCGTACATTCGACATAATATATAATATTATGACTCGCGAGGAATTGGTGACGTATCAAAATAACGAGTCTTGCACGCGAAAAATATTACCGATTGGCCGATTCGCGTCATTAAAATTGTCAATTCGTTTTCTAATGTTAACAGAATATATTATTTTTTTGTCCCAATTTGAACCTTAAAATATCAACTAAAACATGAACTTTATGTAACAAACCCTTGACGGCGTCAATTTGATCATTCGCGTGCAAAGTAGTGCTATTGTAGAGAGGCAAGTTTAAAAACATTAGGAAACGAATATCCGACTGAGAAGAGTCGCGTTAATCGAGAAACGCGAGTCTGTCAATTTGATTGTCCACTGCTACCGAGTGCTTCGAAAACAATAAAGCTGAGTAAACGACTCTCGCCCGAATACTAATAACCGTCGGATTGTTTCAGGAACTGATCCTGTCTGCCGAAGGCGATTGGAAACTGAGTTCACACACGACCCGAATTTCCGTGAGCAACTGCCGTTTCTTAACGGTCGCGAATTCGTCGTTGACCGGCATGAACAATTTGCGGTCAGTCGATCTGACCAACATCGCGAACTTGACCTTGCGCCAGCAGAGTTTCGAGTTGTCGCCGCAAATCAGCCTGGAGGCCCGGATTAGCGTCAAGAACAGCAGCATCGACGTGTTGCCGAGCTCGTTGTTTCGCGGCAACATCGACACCATCAGCTTCGAGGGCGTGAGGATAGGCCAGATGCGAGCGTTCGCGTTCGCAAACATCAACAAAACCGACACGCTTCGCTTGAAGAACTGCAACGTCGCGAGCATAGAAGCGCAGGCCTTTAAAAAATTCGACGTCAAGTACCTGCACATCATCGGCGGTAACCTGGGCGATCAAATCCCGAGCAAAACGATGAACGACATCGAGGTGTACGAAAAGTTCATGCTGGACGGCGTGCGCATGGGCACCGTTCGCTCGTCGGCGTTCATCATGAAAAGGCCGCGGACCGTGGCGGTTCAGAACTGCCTGATCGAAAGCTTGGAGAGCGAGGCGTTCGACGTGAGCGCGCGGGGCACCGTCGTCATCAACAACAACGCGTTCGGCAGGCTGGCCGTGGGCGCGTTCCTGGGCTTCAGCGCCGACCGCGAAACCAGAGCCGCCACCAGCGTCGTCCACTTCAAGGACAACAGTCTGGCCAGCTTCGAAGAGGGCTCGCTGCTGTTCGACCGCGGCAGCTTCCGCGTGCAGATAGACAACCTGCTGGTGAGCCAAGTCTGCGACTGCCACCGGGTCCCGATCTGGAAGAACAACATCCGCAACCACACGCGCGTCTACGCGCGGCTCCGCTCGGCCCACGACGCCGCCGACGACGACTCCGAGAACTTCTTCTGTCTGAGCGAGCGCGGCCCGGACGCCTCGTCCGTCAGCTTCGCGCAGTTCGAGCGCCGCAGCTGTGCCCCGAGCCAATCGATCCTGGTGCTGGGCCTGGCGCTCGGCGCCACGCTGCTGCTGCTGCTCGCGCTCGCGCTCCTGCTCGCGTATTGCTGCCGGCGACGGCGGCGCCGCGACGGTCGCGACGACTGGACGAGCGTGCCGACGGCCGCGCCGGACGTCGTGTCCAACAAGAACGGCGTCATCGACGGTCGGATGACGATGGTGGTGCCGGACGGCAGGCTGTACAAGGAGACCGAGTTCCACGTGATCGTCGAGAAGGCGGAGCCGCTGACGACCGAGTTGTAGCGACCGACCGAACGTCGCTTCTAGATCAACGCGGTTTCATTTGTACCTGGCTGTTGGACGAGCAAGAAGCAGCGAGTGCGTGATTAAACGAACCTAGTCATAGAGCACGTACCTCTGTATCTATTTGCGCTAAAATTCGGCTAATGATAAGAACGATGTAACGCAACCGGTCCAGATCGTTCCTATTTTCTGTACCTAACGAGACTTTTGTACGCGCGTAAGTTTGTATGTGTGCGTAGTCGTTGTATAGTTATTGTAAGTCTGTGATAAACTGCGAGCGAGTCGTGCGAATTGCAGCCCGAGTGACGGACCGGCAACCAAAAGCGCCGTCCGTTTCTCGTAATTCGTAATTGTCATGATTATTGTGCAATATTGTATACCATTTGAATTAAAGCAACTTTATTTCTAGATCACCAAACCGATTATTTGTTGTACAGTTTTGCAATCCTTGAGTTTGAATTCGAAGCGGCGTCGCGCCTGCTCCAGTGTCCAATTCAATTTTCGCTTCACGCTTTTGCAAATGCAATTCTCGACGCGGTCAATTTGCTCTCGAATAATCAATTATCTGCAAGTGCTTAATTAACATTTCATTTGTTTTTATCGCCGCTGAATAATGCGCGATTACTCGCATAGCCTGGATATTAATTTAATTAGCGACTATTGTTCCGTACAAGCTCAACGCGATCGTATTTGTTACGTATATATATATATATATTGAACAAAGCTCCTGTGACTATAAATATTATACATTTATTCAGCGGACAATATTGATTCAACATTTTCGTTACGCGTTATGTGACAAATCGCTTTTGGACAATTCGGAATAATCGGATTACTACTCAGATTCACGAGCTGCTCGTTTTCAGCTTATTTTGCATAAGCGTAAAACATTCTTTTGCAAATACCGTATCTTTGACCGTTTTGAAATGCACGAACACGCGCAACTTTGACTTCCAGTTTGGCAATTCGTTTAAACAATTTGAATTGAATCAATTTTTGAAATGAGTCGACACCCCCCAATGCGTCCACCGTCAACGAGTACTCTGGATACTAATGCATGAAAATTATTTCGTCCTTGTACGACACAAACTTGACGACTATAATTAATCGAGCCGGAGTAATTGTCATTACGCAGCGTGTCCATCACGAGTTGTCATTTAACGTTGCACTAAAATTCCAAACATCGCCGCATCTTGCAGTGTGGCATAAAATTGCCTCTCGGTTTATTACCATCGAAAATTCGCCCGTATTATGACGATTAATAAGATTAATAATTGTGGACGAAATTTATGACCTTCGTTTGAAGAGAAAACATATATTCGTGTTTAAGAAATCCTTTTGTACATACTCGTCTTTACAATAACTCAATTCATTAACATTATTCCCAAATTAAACCCAATTCAGTACACTGTTTAATAATACATTCTTTATATATCAAGTATTTTCATATTAATTTAAAAATACGACAAAAATACTATCATAAAATTAATACGTATCATAATAAAGATAAAAATTTGGTCATGTACTAGTTTCATACTACTTTTCATATTGAATAAGTCGAATAATAATATGATCTTGGCAAATATAAATTTATAAATAGTAAAAATCTAACTTACAATAATACTCTAAACTAATGAAATTGTATTCTTATACATATAAATAATATATCTAATGCTATACTGACATACATAAATACAATTTATAATATAAAATATTTATTAAAATTTTATAATATAGACTTTGCTTTCTTAATTATTTGATTTTACAGTTGTTTATTTATATATTATTTATATAAAGTGTCATTATCCAACAAAATAAGCCTTAGCAAAACTGACTAAATTTTATGTATACAAAACTATAATACTTTTACTATCATAATCCTTAATGTTTTAACATATTTATTTGGCGGATTAAAATCATAAGTATTTATTTATTTTAATTTCACACTACACACGACGATAATACTCAGTTGTAATAATTACACGTGAAAAAGGTAAGCTGTAAATATTTATACATTAAATCCTTGTAAAATACATTAGTTACAATATAATAGATACAATTTTATTATTAGATTCAATCAATATTTTTTACATGTATAACCTAGGGTATGTATGTAAATAATGTTTATTAGATATTTCTAATTTATCAACCACAACAATTTTATGCATTATTTATTATAACAACAAAATAGAAATATCATTTTTAATATTTAAATATTTATATTATATATTATCTACTCATTTAAACAGTATTGTAATGCGTGAAATCAAGATGTAATATTGTTTTAATTTAATAATTTTTAATGAAATTATCTGTATCGCCTTCCTTATAAAATACAAATATATATCTTCTTAATTATTCAGACTGAACTGTCACGCTTTAATTTTTTGTTTATTTTTTCAATTAAATAATTTTAAGTTAATTTTTAACTCATTGCATATATCGTACTTCGTGTACATTGTTATTATATATACTCTGTATGTTTGATATACCAGTGTATTCCAAAAAAACTGAAAAATTCGATCGCTTCTTCCTTTGTTTATACGCGAAAGGGCATATGCTGGACAGAGACACAAACAAAAATCGTGCTTTTGTTCTCGGTCGGTCATTATAACGAGTCTTATCAAAACAAAGTGTCTCATCACTAGTGACGTCACTTGTGTCTGACCGCCAGTTAAATCAGTTGAACTAGAGAATGATACAGAAGTGAGAACAAAACTTTATTTTATTTAATAAAATATCCTAAAAATTTTTTTTAATTAAAAGAAACTAAAATTATGAATATAAATATTACCCCAAAAATATGTTTATAAAAATCAAAACTTAATCAAATTTTTTTATAAAATAGAAAGATGATACAAATGAAGTATAAAATTAAAATTACTTTATAAATGTAAAAGATAAACGACCCAAGGCGCGTGTCACACGTTATCCCAAAAAGTTTTGTTTTTATTCAAAAATTTGTTTAAAAAAGATAGGTTATCTTCAAATGAGTCAATATCAATTATTAATAAAAATAAGCATTTTAAAAACAAAATATAAAGCAAATCCAAACTGAAAACATACATTCATAAAAAAAGCAAAATGTATGAAAAATCAACATATACAACAATTCCAAACATATTAATACTAAAAATATAAAACTTCAAAACAAAATCAAATTCAAATCTTATGAAAAATCAAAACTTTTGCAAACTCAGAACTTAAATACAAAGCCAAACCAATGCTTAAAAACCTTGGCAATCCCCGTCCTTTTTCAAGATGTATCACAGGAAAAAATCCAAGAAGCATTATACAATTAATTTAATTATTTTAATTATCAAGTAACATATCGTTTACGATTATATTTAGAAATATAAGTAACCGTGAATAGAAAATAGAATTTGAATCTAGGTCTTGCATATTAAAATTATAATTTAAAATTTAATGATTACATATTCTTCCTTTTAGTATATAAATGCACACCATTTAAAAAATGAAAAAATAAAACTTATTAAAAATTGAAATATTACTCCATATTTGTTTATTAAAAAACAGCCTAAGTTATTTTCAACTATTAATTACATAAATGAAAACAAATAATTTTTTTTAGAATTCCGTGAATCTATTAAAATTGTTTGAAGTTAAACTATGATATAAAATACATAAAAAAAAGTATAAAAATGCGGAAACAGCTTCATATCACTAGGTAACGATTTTTTGCAATTTTTAGTTCACCTGTTTTATAACTGGCGGTCAGACACAAGTGACGTCACTAGTGATGAGACACTTTGTTTTGATAAGACTCGTTATAATGACCGACCGAGAACAAAAGCGCGATTTTTGTTTGTGTCTCTGTCCAGCATATGCCCTTTCGCGTATAAGCAAAGGAAGAAGCGATCGAATTTTTCATTTTCAAAGTAGTGTTGCGTACACTGAAAGAAATGATGTATGAAATATTACAACGTATACGATGAATCCTATGACAGCAGTGTTATACTGTGATAATTGCAAAAAAAGTTTCAATAAGTACAATTTAAGTTTTAAAAAGTACAACGTGAGTTGCATTTATTGAAACATTTTCAACACATATTACAACGTTTTATGCAATTATCACTGTATAATACTGCCGTCATATGATTCATCGTATACGTTGTAATATTTCATACATCATTTCTTTCAGTATAGCGTCGACGATGGCTCATCGGGGCGCTGCCGCGCCACTTGTTTCATTTAAAATATTAACGTATGATTAAATTAAATTTTTTCAGATTATACTTTTTATCCGAAAACTTAATTTTATATTTATTACATATAATAAATAATACATAAATGCAATTAATTTCATTAATCATAATGAATTTCATAAATCATTGATTAAATAGAATTACTTAGTTAAGATATTTTTGAGTTAAAGAAAATTTCAAGCGAATAAAGACTACAGAGGTAACTGAATAATGAGAGACGTGTTAACGCGCGTCTCTTACGTCACGAGGTTATACAATTCGTAACCGTCCACCAAACTGAGTATTTAGGTAAATATTATTTTCTTCACCGACAAAGTGTATATAGTATTACAATAATCAAACAATTATTTTATTTAAAAGAATTATAGAATACTTAATCGTATATAACTGTATTTAGTAATATTTCATACCATAGTAATAATTTTACACATGAAAGATTATTCTTTTATTTAATAGTTTATTAATAATTATATAAAATTTTAATAAAAATAACAAAAATTAGTATATATTTAAATATACTCATATTTATAATTAAATATACTTATATTTAAATGCCTTCAAAGAACTACGTATTTTGTATTTATTTTTTTTTATTATTATTATATATCGTTTATTAAAATAGTTAGTACTTATATGAATTCCTTTATATTTGAATAATTATTCAGTGTTCTTATCCGACAAATAAACATAAAATACTTTTGGAATATAACTTTGATCAATGAAATGTAATAATGTAACTTCAATATTCTCAAATATATATTACAAAATTACAAATCATTAACTTCAATAGGAGAGGAAATTACTTATAGAATTTCAGTAATTCATTATACTTCTCAGCTGCCAATATCATAACGTCATCCAAATTAAGCAAATTCTATATTTAATGCATAATATATTAACTATCTATGACATAAAGTCAGATTATTAATTGCATAATTTTTAACTGTCCTAGACAGAAGACAAATATTTCATACATAACAGTTCTACAAGCCATTGCTTGTAGATTAATTCGTAAATATATATATCCCGCACAGAACAGTTACGTTCGGGGAACGTTACTGGAATGTCATAAAATTTAAGAAAATACGTCCCAGTAACATCACGGTAACGTTAGTTGCATTCCCGACACGTTACTAGTACTTCCGAATGTCCGCTTGCAACTCGTTGGTGGGAGGTAACAGGTATGTTACATGTTACGTTCGTAAGACGTCACAAAAGGTTGCAGGAACGTTACAATTCACCTATGATTAAAATATCATGTTACGTTACAGGAATGTTACGTAACGTTGCAGGAACGATACAAATAATAAAAAAAAAATTATATATAAATAAAAAACGTACCTGTTACCTTCTACCAATGAGTTTCAAGCGGACATTCGGAAGTACTAGTAACGTGTCGGGAATGCAACTAACGTTACCGTGATGTTACTGGGA
>JABFQC010001684.1:0-18376 GCA_022817085.1 Psilanteris sp. ZL-2020
AAATAAAGATCACGTATAACATTCGCAGCCTCTTGTTTCTAGTGTGTAATTCGAACAAACAAATGAAAAAATGATGTATGTTTTTTAGAATTATCATTTTAATTTTGTTTGCTCGAATTCTATATACAATTAAATTTAAGTCAAAATTTCCTATAATTAGTTCAAGATGATTTCTAAACTTAATACGTGGAACTTTAATACCGTCACATTTTTGTTTCTTGAGATTTACTTTTAGTTTCGTATTTCTGTAGACATATTAATGATTTTACGAATCAATAATCTAGTTTTTGATTATGAAAATATATGAGAATTTCTTTTTATTTTTATATATTAAATATTATTATTATTATAATAAACTTTTCAGTTCTAATTACTACTAATTAGATTTACATAAAAGAAAACAAATTTTTTTCCATAAAGTTAAAATTTTAATTTGATATTATTAACTTGTTTTAATATATATCTATAATAGATAAAACGTTATTTTTAATATTAGTTATGAAATTCAAATTTTATTAAAGATTTTACATAACTTAACAATTTTTCATATTTAAATAGAATATATATAAATTTATACTACATTAAAATGTAATGATTGGAATAATTATAATTAATTAAAATTGCCATTATTTATAATATGTTAATTTGAATTAAATGTATGTAATGTTTTGTATATTATATGACAAAGAATTGTACCCTCTATAGAAACAATTTAACTATTATTTAATAAAATATAATAAATATTTATAATATTAACAAATTAATAAAAAAATTAAAAATAATAACTATTTCTCTTTACTAAAACATTTTTTTTAAAATACACTTTTTAAATAAAAGTAATTCCCAGGATTTTTATCCTTAAACAAATTATAGGTTTTATATTTTTTTCCGTTGAGTCTTGACAGGAAGTCGACTTTCGCGTCCCCTTAACATTGTAGTTGGTTGCCCTTGCATAAACTTGTGGCACAATTTATCTATTTCTTCGTCACTAGAACTAAACTTAATATTCAATCTTTGATCTGGTGACATTCTTTCATCATTAATTCTAGTTCCAAAATCATCTAATTTACTTTGATCAAAACGTAATCTTGATTCAAACCTAACTGGACTTGAAGCTCTTGTGGCAGGAGCAGTTCTGCTTCCAAAAGTTTGACCACTTCTTAATGGAATTTTACTAATACCTTGATTATGATTTACGTCCAAAGTAGAACATCGTTTTGTTAATCTCGACCTTCCCACATAATCCGGTACTTCCATACTATACCTCTTAAACTTTGTTTCCATTTCTGTTTCAGGACGTTTATAACTAAAACTCATTGAATGTCTTTTCCACCTATCATTACCATTCCTATTCTGCAGTGACTGTAATTTGTCAGTATATAAACCATCTTTTGAACTATTCATTGCATGCATTTTTTTATCAGTCTCAGAATTAGAATGATTTGAAGCTGGGTCAAAGCCAAATCTTGATTTACGCATTACATCAGTGTACCTTATAGAAGATGTAGAATTTTGGTTCTTGAAACTAAGATCTGACTTTGCCTGGACGTGTCTAGTCATGCCTTCTTCATAGTCGACATAATTTTTATCTAAGATTTTGTTCTCCTCTCCAACTCGTTGCTTTAAACAATCTTCGTATTCCATTGAATATGGTTTAGTTCTCCGGTCTTTGCTGTTTGTTTTTGTTAGGTCCGAGCCAGCCCAGATATTTGAAGTGTGGTTTTGATAATCAAACGTAGAACTAGGGATTTTCGAAGTACTTTGAGAAGATGCTAGTTGCGGTATACTGATTCCCGCATCCACAATAAATTCGTCATCTAACAAGGTTGAAGGTATTTCCGGCATAGAACTAAAAGCCCAATATGGATTATAATGGTTTTGAGTAGAATCTTTGGAAAGATTTGCACGGGTTAGTAAGAAATTTTGTAAAACGTCATAACGGGTTTCAGGGGAGCTAGTGGAACCAGAGTTAGTAGAGGTGGTGGTTGTTGTTATAGATGTAGTTGTTGAAGTTGATGAGGAAGTGATTGGTAAAGTTTTAGTCGAAAATAGACCACTATAGTTGTCGAAGCGAGAATGGCTGGGTTTGGGCTCATCGAGAATAAGTCCTCGGGAGTGCAAAAGAAAGTCAAGGGTGTAGCAATTGCACGAATTTCCAACTTTAGAAAGATAATTACTATAAAGTGCATCGGTCATCGTTACGTTGTCAATAGCATTAGTAGTATTAGTTGTGGTTTCAGTGGATGAATATCTTAGCGGTTCCCATGGCTGACTTAATAACATGCTGTTAGAAGTAAGCCGCGTCCAATTCATTGTCAAATCGAGACTTGACGCGCTGCAAGCACACACACATTTGCATTGTTTTGTGCCAGTAAATTAATTTTAATGATTTTCATATTACATTTAATGATCAATAATGTGTATTATTATTCAAAATCACTGTACTTAAACATATTTAGCATATTATTAATTTAAAAATATATATTTTTATCTTTTAATTCAAGAAACTGAAATTCATTATTATATGTTTACTTTATTAATATATATGTAATATAAAAACATACTACACAGATATATTTTAATTATAATTATCAAAGTAATGTGTGTGAATCAGAAAATATATTTCTAAATTAGTTCATAAGTTTTAATATATAATTTATAAATAATACAAATAAAATGTGTAAATAAATGCATTTTTATTTAGATTAATTTATATTAAAAAACATTACTTATCATTTAGTATTATTGAATATTTTTTTTCACGATATAATAATTGAAAACATTAGTAATATTAAAATTCATAATTAATATTATATATATTATTGATTATTTATTATAAAATATTTATTCTAAGCTCACTTTTCAAATACTAAGAAACTCTCATAAAAAATTCTTTAATTTTAACGTTGATATAAGTATTATATTTTGTATTAAATGTATGTAATATTCCGTAAAAATGTACACCCAAGAGCAATGAATCGTGGAGTAAACTCCATATAGAATGAATGCGAATTACTCCACGATTCATTGCTCTTGGGTATACAAATGCTCTTTAGCATACATAATCTTTTTTTAAATGTAAGAAAATATTAATTTACCAAGCATTAAATCTAATGTTGTAACTTCCAAAAAATAAAAATCTTCCATAGTATATTTAAGTATTAAGTCAATAATTACGCTAAACAAAGACCTAATCATTTTTAAACAAAGCAAGTTCATAAAAATAAACAGAAAATTTTAATTATTATCTGTGTGTATGGATGCATTAATAAAAACATAATTTTATTATGTTGTTATTATTATCATTATAATTATCAAATAATACTTTGTTAATAATATTTTTTAAAATAAAAATTAAAATTATATTGAAAAATAATTATTTCTTGAATCTAATACTTTAATATATATTTAAAAATGTTGCATTGTGTTAATAAAGCATTGCTATTTGCTCTTAGAATCGTTCTATTAAAATATACGATTCTTTTATATTAAAATATTATATTTTTAAAGTTAATTACCTAGCTTTGGACACATCATATCTTAGAGATGTAGGAGCTGTAAAATAATTTAATTAATTTAATAAATATTAAGAATATTAAACATAAGTTTCATTATTTATTAATAAATTGTATTTATGTTTTTGTTTATATAACATTTATAAACTAATATACAATATTTAACAGATTTTAAATACTTACGTCTAATTCCAGTAGATTTAGATTTATCCAAATGAGTTGTTGAACTGATGACTGAATTTTCTTTTGGTGCGGGTGTAGTACTAAAATTATAATTTTGTATTTATAAAGTTTTAATTTTTTGTATTTTATTATTATTATTTTTAAATAAATAAATGTTTACATTTTTCTTTAATTTACCTTAAACCTGTTGATGAATAATGTAAACTACCTTGTCGTGTAGGCTTGGATGCTGATAAATCTTCAAATGTTTTTGCTGATATTGTAGCTAAAAATATTATTTATTAAATAACTAAAACAAAAACAAATGATAATAATTTCTAATATTTAATTATTTATAATAATGCTTACAGAGTTTTGGTGCAGGAGGATGTTTCTTCGGTAATCCGGTGGAGATTGATTGTTGACCTATTCCCTTACCATTACTTATTCCAGCTAATTTTACTTCCTCTTCAAATTTCTTTATATCATCTGCATCTATTTTACTATTTTTACCAGGTGTCTATAAAATAAAAAAATTGATTTTGTAAAATTGTAAAATTATCATTATAAATTTTATTTATAATCTGCTTATTGTAAAGAATTCTCTGTATTATATTAAAAATTAAAATCCAATTATCATTTAAATAGTAATTGTATATCTTTTAAATATATTTGATTAAATTAAAAATATTTACAATTTGTCCATCAGTTTGCAATTCTATTTCTTCCAGTTCCTTCATTACAGTTTTCAGTGTACTAATTACATCTCTATCTTTCTCTTTTCTCGTCATATGTCTAACTGTAAAATCTAGAGTTGTTAATAATTTTTTATCAACTGGAAGGCGTATGTAATTTTTTAAATTCGGTAACATAGATGTCAATTTTAGACGAACATTTGCTACACGATCATCTTGCATTTTCAAAATAGTATTGTAAAAATGCTCTTTCATATAATCTGATGAAAATATCGTCATAGCCTCTTCCATTATGCGCAAAAACAGTATTCTGACATAACAATTATCACTATTTGCTAGATCTATGTACAGTCTGTTCCTTATTTCTGTTCTTTGCTGTTGTTTCAAATTGTAACGTAAGAAAATAAGTAAAGTTCTTCCGGCTGCTAATCGAACTGGTAGAGGTCTCTGAAAGAATTGTATAATTAATTATAAAAAAATAATCTAATTATTATTACAAAAGAAATTATTTAATTATTGCACAAGATTATATTATTTATGTAATTAATAATTGAAAAAAAATCGTCTAATGGTACTTTATTATGTATTTAATATTTACCGCATTTAAAATTCTATTTATTACTACAGGCACGAAGAATTTATAAATAACATCACTTGAAAAATACTTTGGCAATATTTCCAACTGCGCCCACATCATGGCTGTTAATCTCCAGTTATTTGTCATTGCTATCTCATTTTCACATTTTAATAGAGCTTTGCAAATTGGCATTGAGTTTGTATCCTTTGCATAAAATTACATTTATATGATTACGTCTACTTAACATTTTTTATTTTATCTACAATATCTATCTATTGTATCTTTGTATCTAGTATCTACCACAATCTACCTACTATAAACTATTTATGAAAAAATCAAAATATAATATTATAATAAGTAAAGAAAGTCAAAGACTTACATAACCAGGACTGTTAGTTTGATTTTGCATTAAATTTTGTAACGTTTGGGCCAAATTTGGTACTACTCCTTGTAAAACTTCTTGACAATCATCATTTAATAATTTAATTAACTCTGCTTTAATTAAACCAGAACGTGATTTCATAATCTCTGATATCTACAATCAAAACAAATTTAAATACTAAATATGTTATTCGTGTAATATTAATAATATATAAACATTATTACTCTAATTTATTTCTATCCATAACAGTTTGTTTTAAAATAATTATATTGTATAAATTCAATGTATTAAATAAAATAATGTTTATATATATATTTTTAAATAAATATTTAGAAAATCATAATAAATTATTTAAATTTTATTGACTAACTTCATGAATGCAACATCCTATTGTTTTTCTAACTAGAAAATAAGGGTCACTTGTTAAATCTGTTAGTGTTGGAAGAAGAATATTTGCACCTTCCGTTGTTTTAGATGCAAAAGTTAACATAGCTAAGATGTTAACTGCACATTGTCTTCGACATTCAATATATCTTACAAAAAGACTTGCATTTTTCGTTCCCTAAAAGTAAATAAGAAAATATCACAAATCAACCATATAATTAAAATAACATTTTTGCTTATCTTAAAATATAAACTTACGGGATACATAAAATCTTGGGTTGATGGATTGTCAATGTCCATTGCAGGGCTTCCCATTTTTGCCAATTGTTGATATTGTTGTATAAACCAAATTTTCTCATCTTCTTTTATATATTCTAAAAAAAACAATATCAATTTTACAAATTACACAACTTCTTTGTAAAAACTGAAAATAAACAAATTTGATTAAACTAATAATATACTTTTTAAAATAGTTAAAAATCTAAGAACGATTTTGTGCTTTTTTATGCGTATAAAATATGTATTTTAATAGAAATAAATTAATCAATGTTGAAACAATAAAAATAAAAATACTGTAAAAAAGTGAAATATAAAAATTAAAAAATTATTAATTAATTAAATACTAATATATTTTTTAAAAAATAAAAGTATTAAAAGATTTAATTTTTTTTCAATGAATAATGTATGTTAATGTTAAAAAATAGTTAGTCATACTTAGATTTTCAATAACTTTTATGTAGTTATACTCGTATATTGCTAAATTCTAATAAATAAATAACTTTTCAATTAACTTAGACATAATTTGTAACGAAAATAAATATGATTTACTTTCTATGCCAAGTGCAAGTTTCCCTAATTCACCTGCTAGTACCCAAATAACATCATCATTAGCTTTTAATGCATTATCGGAAATCTTTTTAACAAGAGGTACAATAATTCCTGTTATTGTATCTGTAATCAACAATTAAAATTAGAATTATTTACTTTATACTAACTTAATATTATTATCAAAGTTAAAAAATTCTAATTATAAAGATATATATGTAAGTATTTTTTTTTAAATCTAACATAGATTATATTCATTATTAGTATAATTTTATATTTAATAATAAATTATAAATATGAAAACTAAATTTCAATTTGGTATACCTTGTTGAAATTGTGGCAGCAAAGCAACTATTGTCGGAATGGAACTTTTCCTAACGGAAATATCTTCATCGCTGGATAAATCTACCAATGAAGGAAGCAGAAACTGTTTCGTAGATTCGGAACCTAGGCCATCCGCTACATAACATAAATGCGAACACATGCATGCACGAACTTCATTTCTCACATCTTGACAAAGTGACAGTACAGTTGGCAATACTTCATTTTTTATTCTAAAATAAAATTTATATAATGTAATATGTATATTGTATTACAAAATAAATTATTGTAAAATACTGAACATTTATATAAAGTCTAAACTATGTTATTTTTATAGTTTTTTAGTTTAAATCAATTATACCACAGAAAACATAAGTCAAATTTCTAAGAATGATGAGATAATACTAATTTTCATATCAGTAGAAGTAAATGTATATTCTAACGATAAATTATGATTATTCAAGTGTTTATTCTTTAGGTGATAGATATGCTAAATCAATGAATATAATACTGTAGGGTTATTGTGCGAATTTATATCTTTCAAATATTTGAGTTAAAGAAACATTTTTTAATTTGATACAAATTGATCAATATTTTAGATAATAATGATTTGCTTTAAACTACTTAAATTAACTTTTTTTTCTATTTGCAAAGAACTGATCAATTACCATAATTCGATTTGTGTAGATGACCACACATTTTAAGTTCTTTTTAAAGAACAAATAATATAGTACATATATACAGATAAGTTTTTTTTATTTTAAAATATCATATATAGATCTATCTAAAAAATATTTTTGACAATATAGTCTAATATTGTATCTTTTTACTATAGGTTAACAATTTAATAAAATAAAATAAATAAACAAATATGCATCGAGCATTTTAATACATAATTTAATATTTCTTTTAAAAATAAGAAGCTTTCATTTGAAATACTATATATTCTTATAACTATTCTTTTTGCTTTGAATACTTCAATATTCCAAGACATTTATTTTATTCTTATAATTATATTATTATTTTTAATTTAATGATTGCATTTTTTACATTATCTATCATTATATAATATAATTCTTTATAAATTAAATTAATTAAATTAAAGTCAGCAATATAAATGAAAAAATGTATATATATAATTATAACTGTTTTTTATTAAGAGTTTTAATTTAGATAATATTTTAATATATTCAAAATCAATATTTGTTTCAAATACAATATAGTTCAATTAAATATGTTATTATGTATACTGTTACATATTAATATAATATCATTAAAACTTCCAAATTAATAATATAATTATAATACACTATTAATAGATGAATCGTTTATTACGATATTTATTTTTAATATTTCTATATTGACTTATGTTACTTGTTAAATTTTCTCTTTGATTAAGTGTAAACAAATAAATAACGTGCTATATTACATAATTTTTTAATTATATATATGAATTTTAATATATTAATTGTTCAGTTTTAAATCATAAAACAATATTACTTACGTAACACCATCCAATCGTGTACAGATTTTCCCAAGTAATTTACAACACATTATTCTACTTCTTACTGTTTGAGATAATTGCCCTTTACTTATACTTACTGGAAGAATCTATCAAAAACATTTCCATTATTCTATGTTATTTTTTAAATTATTATAATAACATAACTGTAATATACTTAAAAACGTACATCTTGTTTTACAACATCTACTGGTAATAATTCGATAACGTCTAATAGGGTTTTTAACCAATAATGAGAGATAACTGCAATATAAAATAAATATAAGTATTAAACATTTAATAACATTTTATAGCGTAAATAAATTATAATATAATTTATTACCAAAATCTTTGTTGTTTAATGAAATCAGAATACTTTGGAGAAATATTTGGGTAAATATTGTGTGGGTTACAAGCTTCTGTTCCAGGATTGTTTTGAATGCAGTTGATGCAGCTATGTGAAATTCTGTTGATGCAGTGGGCAGACTTTGCTGCATTTTTGGTAATACTTTGTCCAGGCATGATTGTGCGTCTCCTGCTAGCAAATTTGGCAAGGACTGAATAATGCTTATTTTCTGAATTTCATCACCATTTCTGTAAAAAATTATATCATATTTAATTATAAATTTAAACTATTATATATTTTTAAACAAGAAAGACTAAAATAATAAAGACCCATTATATGAGCAAAATTTGACAATTACAAAAAAGGTATATTAAAATTTACATTGTAACAAAGTTAAAATTGATTTATACGGCATTATATTCGAAAGCTATGAATAGATCAAACAATAGCTAATTAACAATAAGCTTAATGTAATTCAACATTATAGCAGGAAGATAGCATACAATATTTTTTACAGGAAGAAGCAATTTATCAGAAATACAATAGTCAATAATTCCTTTTTTGATATCATACATTGAAATTAATATTTCCTACACAGATGTTAATATGAATAATTAGTTTTGAAAGTCTGAACTAATTGACAATAAGTTTTTAAAAATTTATAAAACTTTGAAATTATGTATTATTGAACTAGATATCCAGATTGTATCTCCATGTAACTTTATGTTAATAAAGTTAGTAAATTAACTTTCAAAAGAAAATAGATTTAATTACAACCTATTCTTATCTTCATTTTATAAAACTATATTGTAGTTACTATTTTTCTATTATGTTTAATTGTAAATAGTACAGAAATGTGTTTTACGAATCGATATAAATAAATCTATGTTTATTTAAATATTTGCACTTAATGATATATGAAATGTAACTTTTTAAATATATTATTATTAATGAAAAATAATATTATTATAAACATTATTGATATCATTAACTAAGCTTCGAACTCTCAATAAATATAAAACACATGTTCCATTAAAAGGTTCATGCATATTTCAACACTTTATTTTAAGCTTATAAGTAAATAACAGTATCTTATCAAATATAACATTGGAATATTTACAGTTATGATTTATACAATATCTCTATATATATTATTTTTAAATATACTAACTTAATTTTGATAATACATACAAAAATATTTGAGTTACAATTAACTTTAATTTATTTATACCACAAACAATAAAGTTATTTAAGTTATTTAATCATTGACAATTTGTATAAAGTATTATTTTTATAGAATTTATTTGAATTATTTTTTAATTGAAAATGTTATTGAATAATTAATTATTTTTCATGTAAATTAATTATTGTATTAGTTTTGCAAATAATTGTTGAAAAGTAAAATTATATATATGATAATGAATTTAGGTCATATATATAAACATTTATGAAATATTACTATATATATGAATAAATAACATGTTTAGAGATTTAAAAAAAATTAAGAAAAGTAGTTAAAAAGTACAAAACAGATATATAATAGATTGTTTATAAATATAATAATTGTTATATTTTGCATATTTATTCACACATACCTGAATTAACTTTATATGATATGCATTTTTTTATGTAAATTGATATTTAATCCATAAAATTAAAATAAATAAATATTTTTATAATTTCATATTTAAAATTACATATTAATAATAATAATTAATTTTAAATAACATATTAATTCATGGAAAGTTATTATTATGAAGCTTAATCCACATTAATAAAAACAATTAAAAAATAATAAATGTTCATAATCTGGATCATATGGTATGGACTATATCTCTGTAGCAGAACAATATACATATCTGCGTTGTAGGCTTACAAGGAAACACTCTCTAGTTTAATAACTTATAGTCTCTGAAGATAACAACAATAACTACAAAAGAACATACATGTTATAAAAACAATAAAAAAAACAAATAATTATTTATATTTAATAACAATTTTATTATTATAGTACATAATTATATACAATAAAAAAAGCATATTTTAGTTTTCTTATACACTAGTGAAAAAAATTGAATCTTTCTCAGTATTTAATATACTTAGTAAACTGTGACTAATAAATATTTATCCTTGACAGTAATGATTACTATTTTTTTATTTTGACATTGTAAACAACACAACTTCCGAAATTAATATTGCTTTTAATAGCAGAAACAATTAATTATATACATTTCCAGTTATACACACACACACACACATATATATATATATATATATTGCATTGTCATAATAATTTCGTACAATGCAATAATTACTCGCAAAAGTATGATGTAATTAAACAATCTTAAATATATACCAGAGAATCTTCTCGTTGTCTTGGAGCTTATATGTATGACAAGGCAAGACACAAATGGAAAAAAATATAATTTTTTGCACAAAAAAACTACGATGTTACATGTGCGACAGTTTTATGTCGAATTAAAAAGCGAGGCGAATCCCGGACTGGAAGTTACTTGAAAAAAAGAAGAAAAATTTGCAGAGTGAAAGAATATTCGTGAAAGAGCATAAGTTGCTAGTTGACACGCTTTATACAAGGATAATTTTGACGAGTGAATCATCGCTGAAGCTACATATCCACCCTTTGACCCTGATCGCGAATGAACTAAAAAATTGAACTAAAAACCCGGAATTGTAATGCGCACTGCGTTACGATCGCCTAAGTGGCGGGACACAATGTTGTTATTTATAGAACGGTGCAAAAAAGTGGAGGAGTTAGATGAGATGATTAGATGATGCGCTATCAAGCAACGTCGTGCATCGATCGCGTGCACTCGATTGTTTGTTAATTTGTTTGTTTACTCGAGTGCCCATTTGACGCAATCACTTATCGCCACTACGAAACTTACACATCCGTTGCGTTTTCAAACGACGTTTCACCTGCCTCTTGCCACATTTCGAGGGGACATCTTCTCTCATGCGCGGCGATTCATCGTCAAATGTGAGCAACGATGGGCACGGGCACTCCGACACTGTCACTATGAACTAGAACTACTATGGGATTACGCGCGGCACCGCCAATGTGGTGTCACTCGTGTTTCACATATTACTCTTTTGCGCACACACATACGCGCATACATTTGCCTACATTCGCGCACAAGATACACACGAACACGCCCCACTCAAAGAGAGCACACAAGCAAAACACCAGACGACAGACGGGTGTGTGCGCAATCACGCATACATACACGAATGCTGCTCCTTGCATTCATATTGTCACTTCGCGAGTGCACGTTGCAGTCGATTCAGTTTACAATTCTTTAATAAAATAAATCGGATAAAGCATTTTTAAATAACGTGGATAGTCAAATATTTGTCAATATTACAGTTGCGAATAATGCAAAAATATTACTTTTAAGTCAATGGTTGAAGTTTGCACACCTTTGAAACAGCGATCGGCAATTTTTATATGACTTTTATATATAAAAATAAATAGTACCGTCGCGCCAAAGTTGGACTACTCATATACTTTATCACATTTACGGGCTTTGTCTATAAATATAGTATGATAGCATTTAGCATTCAATGACATTTGAGTGTTTGGTTTTAGCTGCAATTTCTCGATTCTCGTTCATTTTAAGGAATTAACTATAGTCAACGCATGCTCGAATTTCAAATGTTCATGGCGCCAAATTTGAATCGACTTGTATACATATTTCTTTTTCCAATTAATGTAGCAATTATTTTCAGCAGCAAATATAAAAATTGAATTATTTGGTCAATCTGATTTAAACAGTGTTTATTTATTTCTGTTAGTTTATAACTTTAATTATATATAATACAAAATAAATAATTTTGTTGTTTATTATTAATTATGTAATATAATTATACAAATAAGTAAGAATAATTAACGTCTGATTTGTTACCAAGTTTATATGTTAATTCTAAAATATTATATATAAAAAAACCATTAGTTTAATCTAATTTATTACATTGTAAAATTGGTCAAAAAACAAGTTTTGTTATAATTATACAAATAAAAGTTCTTTATGTTTATTGATATTAATAAATAAATAAATTTTATAATTTTATATTAATATTATATTAATATTATATAAATTATAGTTATAATTTTAAATTAATATTCTTGTAATAAAGTTGATCATAAAATATTATAATTATAAATTAAATTATAAATAAATAAGCTTTTTAAAACATTTACATTAATTTTTAAAAATATTATTCATCAAATCAACACAATAAACATGTTTAAAAATAAAAAATTATTTAATTAGATTATATTAATTGTTCAACTTAGTTGTTCATGCCTAATAATGTGTATTAATTATATATACCTATTTTAATTATATTAATTATATACATTTTTTATATATGAAAACATATACATAACAAAATATTTATGTTCTATTAATAACTTATATTTACTTTCACTTTTTTCGTTCTTTGAATCATCACTTTCATCCGAGAGATTTGTTTCTTCTTTTTTCATATTACTTAATTTTACTTAGTTTTTACTTATATGGATATATCCTTCAAATTTGTAAGATAATATTTCGTTCTTATATATTAAGAGGTTGTCACAGAGAGGTTATGAGCCATTTTGCGACAGAAAACTTAACTTGGAAATAAATTTAATTTAAATGATATACTATATACTTAGTAGAAATAAAGTAGAGATTTGAACAAACACCGACGATATCTATTAAAAATGACAAATGATAAAAGAAACTTAATTTTTAATTAAAATGAGCTTTTTTTCATTAAATGACAAAAAACATTTGCGACAAAACTTTTTATCTAAATGCTTAAATAAGAATTAATTTTTATTATATAATTCAATTCTCCTATTTATAAAAAATACCGACTAATTCTTGGAAAATTAAAATTACGTTTTATTTATTTAAATATTTCAAAAACACTATTCTTAGTAATTTAGTATATAACATCTTAGATATGACATCCTCTTAAAATATTTTTGAAGAGCTTAATTTTGAAAACTAATACTTGAAATCCAGAATATCATCATAAGCAATATTTATTTTCTATTCCCTAATTTTACCCAAATGTACATTTGGAACTATCTATTTAAAAATAGATCAATGGTTTATATTAGACTTTCTTTTATAGAATTTATCATATATCCTTCTTCGTTTCTTAAATAACCAAAGTATATTTAAAAATAAAAATTTTGTATTAATAATAATAAATATTTTTTATTTTTAAATTTCTTTTATTGTGTATAATAAAATAAGCTTTTGAATGTAAAATTACACGATTTGTAATTATGTTCTTTGAATATCAATTATTTATTTCTTTATTATTAACAAGAAAAAACCCTACAAGGTATATAGAAGATATACTTATAGAATGCTTTTTATTGTTTATCTTTATTTAATCTTATGTTTAATAACAAATTGCAGGATTAATCTGATCTAATTTGCGTAGTATATTATATTGATATAAAATAAACAGTACAATATAAAAATCATTAAATTAACTAACTTTTAATATTTTATTTACACATTTATCTAGAATAATGTTTATATCTATTATTCAATATTCATATTTTGTTAATAATTTAATATATTTGATGCTGGTATTACTTAAAATAATAGAATAATTATAAGATTAGATATTTTTTCCATTTGTAAGATTTATATTATAAAATAGTTTTTCATTTAATTCGAGTTGTATATCATATAAGTACTTATTTACATTGTCCACACCAAATCAAAAGAAAGTGTCAGTAAAATAAAATATATTTCTTAATTATATTCTAGTATATATATATTATATAGTAAATTTTGAATTTATTACTAATCATTGCGTACGACCACACTAAACAAGTTTGCATTTAGATTTACAATATTTACAGACTGCATCATCAATAAATTTATTATATATATATATATAATATATATATATATATATGTAACATAAAGTTAATAATATATGTTAATGTTTATAATGGAAAGAATGAGAGCAAATGTTCATAGCATACAGAATTGGAAACTGCGCATCTTTTTGTTTCATTATTATAGTAGTGTAGTTTATGAGTTGAGATATTAATATAAGAAATAAAGTATATATATATAAAATTAATATTAATTAATACTAATAAGTGTAATTATACACATATACAATTATTTTGTATAAAATACAAACTTTTATTCAACAAAAGGTTTTAACATAATAAAATAATATGCAACAGTATTAATAACATTTATATTTATACGAAATGTAATATACAAATATAATGTATTATACAAATATAAAACAATGCAATAATGTATTAAAAAATTTCATTATTTATAGTACTTTTAATTTGATTACTGCATTAATTATTGTTAAAGGGATGATTTCCATTTTAATAACTTATTTTCTGCATTCTCCAGAACTTTGTGAGACTGTAAAATACAAAATGTTTTGTATAATCATATTAACACTTTAATTAAAGTACACAATTATAGAAACAATGTTACCTTCATAAAACAGTATCGAACATAACTTTCTCCTATATATTTATGATCTTCACTATAAAATGCAGTAGGAGGAATACCTAGAACTCCAGCTTCTGTTGCCAATAAATAAGTGAATTTATAATCTTTACACTTATGACTATCATTCTCGTCTGATTCTATTTTATGTGCATATTTATCCCAATTAGCAATCATAAAATAACCACCTTCTGGTATAATTGGGGTCATACCAACTTGCTTCAACAATTTAGCCATATAATCTCGTTTTGCCATTAACTCCGTTGGTAAACTCATAAAATAACATTCTGGTGTACCAAATCTAGCAATTTCTTCCTCAAATGCAATAGCTAAAGCTTCCTAAATTAAATATATAATAAAATTTATTTTACTTGCTAAAAATAAGTAAAAAAAAACAAAAAAAATTGAATTTTATAAATAATTATTGAAAAATTTATTACTTGAAGAGGCGTGGGGCATGTATAAACACAATTTTGATGTACAACTTTCATGTTATACAATAATTGTTCTGGACCATAAGCCCATCCAACTTTCCATCCTGTCACACTAAATGTTTTTCCTGCAGAGCCTATTGTAATAGTACGCTCAAACATTCCAGGGAAACTTGCTATATAATATTAATAATTTAAATAATTATGTTTCATTACCATTAAAATTAACAGTAAATTTAAAATAATTCATTACAGAAATTATCAAGGCACTGAATATTTATCATAATAAATATTAAAAATATTAATATACCTATTCTAATATGCTTATATGGTTCATACACTATCCACTCATAAACTTCGTCGGAAATAACGATACAATTCCATTTTGTTGCCAAATTTGCTATTAAAGCCAATTCACTTAAGGTATAAACTTTTCCTAAAGGGTTATTTGGTGTATTTAAAATTATTCCCTTGGTTTTATCATTAAACAATCCCTCTAATTCTTCTGGATCTAGTATCCAATCTGCAGAAGTTCCCGTTAATCCTTTCTAGATAAAACATAATATATAAATTAATGAATAATATTTTTTTTTAATTTAGTATTTTATTTGACTTGTTAGATTATTATTACATATATAGATGAAATTAGTAATTGTAAGTTATTTATGTCAACTACTAATTAAACTTACTGGTTTTAATGCTATATATTTTGGTATACCACCAGCTGTTTTAATCATTGGTACATAACAATCAAAATATGGTTCTATAACAATCCACTCATCTCCTGGATTAGTGTGACCATGTATCGCAACGTATAAAGCCTCGTACGCTCCAGAAGTTACAAGTATTTCAAGATCAGCATCTAACTTTCGGCCAATAAGTTTTGAGTATAATTTTCCTAGTACTTTAGTCAATTTTAAATGACCCTATAAGCAAAACTATACCTAATTATCTTTTGCATATAATTTCTCTTTACTCTATAAAAATAATTTAATTAAGTATAAATATAAATTTTAATTAAAATAACTATATCAATTTAATAATCAAATTTTTTAGTATTTACATATAGGATATGGTATAAATTTAATATATGTTAACACCAATTGTTCTAAAATATCAAACTTTTTGTTAACTTACTTTAAAAAAAATATTCATTATTTTCCATTGTTTTAATAATAAATTTTAATTAACTATAAAATTATTAGTAGTTGTAATAAAACTAACGAAAGTATCTTACATATCCACGAGTATATTGATGAACTAATGGATCTTCTTCTTCGCTAACTTTCTTTAAAGCTCGTCGTACATTAATAGGTGCAAGAAAATCAGGAAATCCTTGTCCTAAATTAATTGGCTTATATTTAGCTGCGAGTGCATTGTAATCCACCCTTAAATTAAAATTATTATTTTACATATTTAGATTTTATGTATTAAACTTAAATTAAAAATATTTATAAATATTACCATGATGAGTTAAAATTTCTTTACAATAATAACACGTAATTAACTAAATAACCACATGTATAAATAAATAATATTATTATAAAATATATTAATTAAAAATAACAAAAGTTTACCATATAGATTTTTCAGTTCCTTGAAGCCTTTCAGGTAATTGAAATTTAGCCATTGTTCTATAATGCGTTATTTCACTTTGTGCTTTTTGTAAAAAATTAATTCCGAATAATTTTTTTTTAAGTAAGTTACAAAACATCTGTAACAAAATAATATTTTTTACAAATAAGTAATTTTAAAACAACATTTAGTGAACTTAGCATTACATTTTTTCAAACAGTTTCTTTAATGCCCTAAACATTTTCAAACATCTTGGCAGTAGTTCAGAAAACTCAACACAAAGAAGTAAATACATTTTTTTTATTTAACATACTTTTCAAAAGAAATCTATTTATTATTATTTATAAAATTTAATAATAATAAGTAACTATAAATATATAATAATATAAAGTATACTTATTTTTTACGGTATTTATTTTTAAAAAAACTTATTTACAAGCTTGCTAGCAGATATTTTCACTTATTTATTGATAAATATATAATCCAATACATTAATATGTAAATTAACTAAGTTATAAATATTAATATAACATCATAATATGATTTCACATTACCACAAACTTTCATCGTTTCAAATAATATTAAATAAAACTTGGATATTGGTATTCATTATAGTACACTTTACAACTTAAATGTGATCTAGAAAAGTGGAAATAATTTTCGCTCATCTCAAGATATTTTTAAACACCTCTGATAATTACTGTGAAATATTTAATCATGTGATAAGAACCATGTACGTATTTAATAATTCAGTGATTATATAATGTATGAACTATACAAATTACAATTGTCAATTGATGTTAGTTTAATTAAATCAGCCATTTGAATTCTAAAAAAATAATATAAATATTAATTAAAATATATTATTTAATTATATTATTTATTATATTTTAGATTTTTATAGACGAATATACTTCCTAAAAATAGAATCATTACAAATTGCAAGAATATCTTATCTATTCAACTTGGTACATATTGTTTTATATCAAGGGAAAACAAAAAATACGAGATAAAATGTTTGAAAAATGACATTTACGCATTTAATTGCATAAGATTCTTTCAGATTATTTTTAGTTCTGAAACTAACCTTAAACGATATCAGTATATTCTAACTTAAATTCTTTATTTAAAGGTTAAATTATTAAGC
>JABFQC010001685.1:0-18375 GCA_022817085.1 Psilanteris sp. ZL-2020
ATTTATGTCAAAATAAATCTTATAAAATTATTATATCTTAGTTAATTTAATATATATTGTTTTTTATAATTTTAGGGCTATATATTTTTTTGTTTTATATATACTTATACATATATATATATATATATACACACGAGATGCGTTGCATATCGTAACAATATATTATATATATATTATATAATTATATCATAATTAATTATTTCTAATATATAATTATTAGAAATATGATAATTGTAATTATCAAATTAATTATAAAATATATAATTTTAATTAAATCATAGAATTATTTATCTATTAAACAAATAAATATTAATGAAGTCGAGAAATACAATAAATTTACGCCTGGTTAAGATGCTGAGATTCAATGCGTAGGTTCCATTCATAATTTCTCGAATAGCAGTACTCTTTACGTGTGGGTACCTGTAATTACGTCTGTGTGCACTACAAAGCAATCACATTTATCACTGAAGAGTGGTCAAAGAGGAGGAACAAGCATCTTGACAGTGCCTTTAACTTTCAAGGGCGACCAGTCGTAACCAAGAAATTTTTGTCATTTCATAATGTTGTTAATCGTTTTGTTTTTGAACGCAGATGTTATGGAAATATTAGCACGGCAAAAAAAGGTTCATTTTATGAAATGAAAGATTGGTCTGTAAATATAAACTTTAACTAATTGAAATGAACAAATGTACTCTGTATTTATGTTAGAGACCATGTAAATGGATTAAAATTCGGAATTAAAATTTAAAATTTTGTTTATACTGAACTTAACATTAAACTAATATTAAGTATAATTCACAATTTTATCCTCTCTTTTATTTTATCTGAAATTTTAATTTTTATTTTAATTTCTCTTACAAATAAATGAATATTTTTAAATGAAAGTACTTCATGTCTGGGCACCTTTTTTCGTACTAAATTCAAATGATCAGCTTGAATTCGGAAATTTGAGTTTATAACAAGAGGCTAACATTCAGAAAAGAGCTTTTTATATTTATTTTAAATATGCTTTCTACATCATTATCCAATCGACTGGAAATTGTCGGCGTCGATTCTTCCATTTACCCATTCACTTTTATCGCGCGAAAAAACAATTGCTCATTCACAAAAATTAATGACACTTGGAGGATAATTAATGGGAAACTCAAATGTATTTCGATTTTAATGGCGACTATTTTTAAACGCAATTAACTATCTCGCGGGCTTCATTTTGAACGACTCCCATTTATCTGATAATACTTTAATTGAGAGATTCCCCGATATTTCATTCACCGCGAAAATTGCATTACCAACCATGGATATTTTTAAAGCTGCTACTTTTTACGCAGCTTTTTTGACAGTCGCGCCAGCGCTTCCGCGTGTTAAACATTTTGTGTTTGCCGTTCGCGTTTAATTTATCGGATCGGAAAAATAAAATTCGCAAAATGTTTGCATAAATTGATCGCGATGTTTCAGAATGCGAAACGCGTCACGCGATTCCTCGTTTTTGGCTGGCGGAATGGAAAAATGTTATTCTTCGGTGCGACGACATGATATTTTCGTGGCGTTTGTACGTAAAATTTGCCGCGTTCGGACGCAACTGGAAAGACATTAAGCGGACGCGGCGTTGTTGAACGAGCAATGAAGTGCTTCCAGAAGCTTTGATGTATTTTCATTATTTCCAGCGAGCTCGTTTCTGCAGTGAAATTGTTGCTCGCTGAATAAATTTTGCTCGGTAACGATGCGGGCGTAGTCGTTGCCACTTTTTAGAAGCGACTGTGACGCTCGGATATATGCGGGCCCGGCAGAAAGTTAATTTCTATAGAAGAAATTGATTTCCTTCGTCCATACGTCTAGTCGCTCCTTCCTTTAAACCATTTCAACTCGGTTTAATAAATGGCCCGAGTTTTCATATTTATCAATTTGTTGTTCTCTTTAGACGACTCAACAAAGTATATCGATTCTCAAATACAAAATATGAGGGATAATTTTTGTTCATTTTATATTCCATCATTTTTGTTTGGAAGTTTAATGTTTAACAAATGTGGAAGATTACACTATATTTGATAGCAATTAACTGTTGAAATTAACTTTTTGCAGTCATTTTCAAGCATGCCTCCGGAGGATATTATCTTCAGTAAACTCTTTGTACAATTTTCACACAGGAAATTAAGAAAATACGTTCATTTTTAAATTCGCCAGTGCACGTTCGAAAAATTGTTCTTACACGAGGATGCAGTTGTGTAATTTGATTGTTAATTCATCGTTTTTAATAAGCAATAAATAGTAACTACAATTTTATGCTATAATTTGAATAGTAAAGAAGTGTCTTATTTCGTGAATAAAATTTTTTCGGCAAATTTTTATTGAAATAATGTATATTTCGTAACTTAGGATGTGAAGTATTTATGAATTATTATATTTATATTCATGAAAGATACTATTGTTAAACGCGTTGAATACGCGTGAAACTATTCTCTTGGAAATATCGTGCCAAAAATAGTTGTAAAATGAAACAAAACCCATTTTTAAAAATATTAAGCATTTTGGTTATTGAAGTTTTTGTACATTGTTCAGTTTAAAAGATTTTATATTCGTTTATTATCATATTAGAGTAGTCTATATGTTATTATTAATCATTTTGATTATATATTCATAATTCCGTAAATTCCTATTAGAAGCTAATTTTTAAGTGTTAAGTAGTATTTGGAAGTAGGATTTGTATAATCTAATAATATGATTTCGTATTTAAGCTCATATACATATTCTGTAATGAAATAAGCACTTCGAGTACAATGTTACGTTTAATTAGTATATATATTTGCAATCAATTTTTTGTGTAAATATTGGATACAAGTATATATAATATATATGTTTAAATATACATCATAATGCAAATTTAAGTATAATTTTTTGTATAGTTATAAAATAATTTATGAAAGAAATGTTTGTATTAATATTAATATAGGGGATAGCAAAGTTAAATTCATTAAATGATATCAACAAATTTGATTGATCTAAAAATGTATTATTCTGTAATCATTTGTATTTTTATTTCAATTTTATACGGCAAAATAAATTTATTATACAAAAAATAATGTTTCATTTCATTTCCCTTTATTTAGTGTTTTATTTTGTTGTCTTATAACAATTTCAAGTACAATTATTTAAAACAAATAACATCTGCTCAATCACCTGTATCTACAACTTTTTTTTGGTTTTAATTTTTTGCCTATAAAATGGTACTTTAAAACTTACCACATCCGTATCGGTAACTTATTTTCCTTCTGAATCGAGAGTCACGTACCTGATTTTTATTACGAGAATATCTGTATACCCAACTGGAGCGTTTATTTCTACTTTTTGTCTGATCACTGAGATGAAAACACATCCCAGTACAATGATCCTAATAATATGAAATTACCATGTTGATCTCGAAATAAGAATCCTTTTTTTTGATGTTATATTATTTTTTGGCATAATATAATATTCGCTAGAAAATTCGCTTCATAAAACAAAACCGACGAATATTTACTCGTTTCACATTTCGCTGAATGAAACTCAGATCTACTTCTTGTTTCCATCGACAAATTTATCATCCATAAACTTACGAAGATAAATATCCGCGATATTCTTATTTCCAATAAAATGCATCATCCGCGTGGTAAAAAACGCGAAAGACGAAATCAAACTAGACGCAACTTTTCGCGTGTAAATCCAGAAAAAGTGTTGCATATTTTATGATAAAAAACGATAAAAAACTGGGATATATCAAATTTGTTTACGTCCTATTTGTGAAAAATTATATACAATCTAACACACAAAAAGTTTTGCGAAATCCTTTCCATCTGGTTCGAATTAAAAAATTCTCCTTGCTCATCCGATTGACCGATATTGCGCCGATCATTTAACAGGGAACACGTGAATTCGTTCAAATCGAGACTCTGTATTTCCTTGATTTCATTACGTTCTCTATGCTACTGTGGTTATTTGTAATAATCGTTACAAAATGTATGCATATTGGTCACAAATAGCTTCTAAATAAATTCATGAGAAAAGTAAACTTTGAATACTGCTTGTAAAATCCCGATTTGAATGAATGCCGAGGATAACCGAAGCGCTCATGACGAGGCAAATCAGGTTGTTAAATAATTAAGTTGAATGAACTATTGGTATTATATAAACACGTTATTCGCGACGCGAGCATAAAAGCAATCCGTAGAACCTTCCCAATTCATATTGTTATTGGTCATTGGCATTTATGAGGCCTGACATAATTGTCGTTAAACAGGTTGCGGTTATGAGGGTCGTCGTTACGAGGAGGGTGCCGTGGTGACTACTACGGAACCATGTCTTCAGTGCAGATGTACGAAGGGCTCGTTAAGATGCAGATTACGTATCTGTCCACGACTTCCAAATCCGCCACCGCCGGGTTGTCGCGCCCGACCGCCGCTCGGCCCGAGCGCGTGCTGCTCCGAACTCGTTTGCCGAGAATCAGGTTAGTTCGATATTCCGAATCGATGCCGACGTAGACATTAACTTTGCATCGGACGCGTAATTCTTGTCGAACAAAGACGGAAATCGATTACACGAACATTTGCCTTTCAAATTCGCTTCGCCCGTTCGTTCAGGGGATAAGACCATAATACACCATTCTGCATCATTTTTGGCTCATTTTTACGTCCCTAATTTGGATGCCGATTTGCAGCGGGTTCAACTTTCTATGATTTCAGTTTAGATTTATGTAAATTATCGGCCCAGCCGAGCAAAGAGATACATACGTTTTGTAAAATTACGGTATTCGAGTACGGAGAAATATTCCTATACAAATGTTGTGATATGAAAAATGAGTTTATAAATGATTACGTTCGGGAGTTGGTTTAAATGATATTAGGGAATAGGTATTAATGGGTTTTTATAGAATATTATAAATTTACGAAGGCAGTTAGTAATATCTTAACTATTTGATGTTAAATTAATCACTTAAGAATCTTAGGATGAGCTTTAAGATGTTTGAAATGGGTATTATCTTAACAAGTCAGACTGAAGGATTTTAATATATATATATAGGGAGATAGATATACGTATAGCGAATTATATTCGCTTTATTTGTTGGGACGTTATCAATGACTTATTTAATAACAGCATTCTTTAATTGCTTTATTACTCATTAATTATTTGCGAATGAATTTAAGCTATTTTTGTATAATAATCTCTTAAGAGATAATTAAATATGTATATTGTTCATATATAATAGAATTATTAATATTATAGGGTTTATCAAATTATTTATTTTGCTAACTACATATATGTATAAGTAACCTATTATTAATTAAATTTTTATTTTAATTTTTGTCATGAGATTTTATTTTTTTTAATACATTGTTAATAACATATTCAATTATTACAACTATAATATTGGAAATAATATTCAACCGAATAATCCATTTATTTAGAAACTCTAGTCAGTTATTGATCAGGAATAAAGTACTTTTTACTGTCCAAGAAAAATATGGCACAGTTCGTCTGATATATAGTAGAAGAACTAAAGAAATTTCGTAATAATGAAATACTAAAGTTATTTTATATTATTTATATGCTAATTAATAAAATATATTCAGACAATATTATAATATATAGTAATATTTATAGAGTACATATATATATATTATATATAAATATAATCAACGCAATGAATATATACACTATTATATTATAATCATATTATTAATATACATTTCACATATCCTATTTCAATATTTTTTTACAATGTGCTCATTTCTTATCGTGCTTGTATTCCTATGTTAATATTATATAAATAACATTTGTTGCACTGTGAAATCTTGAATATTAAAAGTATAATTTATTTATGCATGAGAACGATAAAATTGCAACTAGTTCAGTCGTAGAAATATTTATTTAAAAACAGAATCTAAAATAAAATAAATAAAGAAATATAGATATATTTTAGTTCATCTGGTAAATAATTATAGCTTGATGTATATAAAAGAACAAAAAGGCAAAATCTTGTAAAAAAATTGTATGAATAAAAACTATTCATTATTTCTGGTTTATTAGAGTTTTGTTTAAGTAATAAAAATTATTCTTTTAAAAATATGTATATAGATTTAACGTTAAAAGACTAATATTAAACCCTATAATTATAAATAGTAATTAAAATTATAACTGATATTATTAACTTTGTACAAATTATAATTACTTTTAAAATATAGTATAGAATATGGGCTTAATCACATAATATGTGTATATTATCCCGCAACGTATAAATACATGATGAATATATTATATGAATATTACACTAGGAGTGGTATCAAAACTTAATAGTATTTTTCTATAGTCTTATGTACAATTATATATTTTTATAGTAAATTAAGTATACCATAAATGTTATGATATTTCAAACATAAAATTTGAATATGTATTTACTATAATATAAAAAGATATTGATCAAAGATTATTTATATAATGTAAGTTTTATAATTTCAAATATTTTATTATCCATATTCAAAACATAAATTTATTCAAAGTATTTATTGAGTATATATCTCCCGAAATAAAATAGTAAAAAATTCGAATTTAATATTTAATAAAGAACACAAATTATTGATATTATAAATTATATTTATTCATTGACAGTACTAACTAAAAACTTACAAGTTGTATAATATACAAGTGGGTAAATAAAATATAAACTATTCATAATGGATACCATTTAAAATTGTTGGTACTGAAGTCCTAATGGAAATGTGCTCCAAAAAGAAAGTTCAAATAAATTCAAATGCTAATCAAATCCCGCGAAAAATTTGACGATAAATAAAATTCATTTTTATGACTGAAATAAAATTTTATTTTCACACGCGGTTTATAAGTCTAAATTTGCAGAAGCGAGTTAGTCACAAACTGATAGAACTGTCCGGCTTCGAGATAAATGGCCGGCCAAATTTAGCGACAAAAGGTCCGTAGTTGGTTGCTAAGATGAGATTGGATCTTTAATAAGATTTATGATGTATCATTAATCCAGTATTATGCTACACGTACACTTTCGCTATATTTTAGCCATAAGTTATCTCGACCGTAACTGATATCGCACTAACAGCTGTTTAGATCGCATTTAGCGACGTATCGTTTTGTGATATCGCTGAATTGCTTTTCAAAGCACAAATAAAACACCCGCGAATTGTGCGAGATGCATAATTTTCTTTCGCTGCTTTATATTGAATAATAGTTCACTTTTGTTGAAACAAAAAATAATGCGTCAGTTGCATTATCAGCGTATAAATTAATCACGAGGAAAGAGAAAAAAACGTTTATTTGCGAGTTGCATATATCCTTTATTTGTTTTTAGTGCATGACACAATCATCGATCGCGTGTTTATAAACGACATTTCGACTTCGATTTTATTTCGGTTTTATGACGTTAATTAATGACGAGATCAAAAAATGGTTCACCGGCGGGAATCGAATGATCCTTTATGAAATCCGTTGAAATGATTTTGAGCATTTTTACGTTACCACGGGATAAGAAAAATGGCGCAGACTGCGTAGTTTGTGAGCAATTTGAATGCGATATATAAATACGATAGATAAATTTGCGATTCAATTTGATGGGTGTCAACAAATGAATTGTTCGAGTTTGTTGCAGATGAAGAAAATATGCTGCGCCATTTGGATTTATCGGCTGAACGAGAACGGGAAAACAATGGTGGGTATGGTTACTTTAATTTGCAATAGACTAAAATGTAAAGATTTATAAATTGAAATATATAATATATAATAAATTTATATAATAAATTGAGATAAATTGCCTCTTATATGGTATTTTTATTTCCTTTTTGTTATATTTGTTTTCTTATTTATTTGTATTATAAATAAATAATATTTTATTATATTTCAATAGACAAATAGAAATAATTTTTATAATACCTTTAATCGTACTATTTTTATTATTTTCATCGTAATTGGTTGAAAATAAATTTATTTTTATATATTTGTTTACATTATAATTACTAAACGGCGTATGATTTATAAAAAAAACATGATTAATAATACATACTTCGCTAATATAACCAAATATTAAAAAAACAAATATAACAACGCAGTTATTATTGTTATTTATTTATTGAAACGAATAAACATAAATTTATAAATATGTATGATATATTTAAAATACTCAACACACTGTAAAACTGCGTTGTGGGAAATTACGAGATATGTAATGTATTAACAATATTTTTCCATTATGTATATATATGGTATAAAATGTTGTGTAATTGTACACAACGCATTTACAGTGCATAAATTATTCAAAAATACGTGTTTACATTTTATACATAATTTCTTTAATAATACCGCTATTAAACCTTAATTTATTTCGCCGCGTGTTAAAACGACCAAATTTATAAAATGTCTCAGAAATATTCACGTTTGGTAGAAAGCAAATTTTTTACAACTAAATCTTCGATGAATTGCGCAAGAAATTTACAATTATTATATAATTACATAAAACGTTGAATGTAGGTTGCTTATACGAAGGCGTTCGATACGGTCCCGGTTCGGCAATGATGGGGTCGCATCGCTGCGAGTACTGCTATTGCATCGCTGGCAAGAGGAGGTGTATCCGGCCAAAATGTTTGTTGCCCCTGCCGGGATGCCACCCGCGGTACGCGCCACACTCCTGTTGCCCAGTTTCGTACGACTGCAAGCGTGAGTATTAGGCCTTAAATACTCGTAATATTCATAGTCCGCGTACAAAATCAGAGAATTTTTGTCTTTCTTTTCCCAGATGCCGAATCCCCGACGACGGCGGCCTCGGTGTCGAAAAACGGTTTGTATTGCTCCAGTCGAGTCACGCAACCGGAGCAATCGTACGACGTACTTCGACCCATTTTTCCCTTCGCTTATTATTCGCCCTCTTAAACTTCGCACACTGCGCAACTTGACCTTCGATAATAATTACGCAATTACGCACATTCGCACACTGATTTAATAAAACCCTGGCCCTGCTTCTCTCGCGTGAACCATAATTGCGAAGCCGAGGCATAAATTTTGTTGCCCTTAAACGTGTCGCAACGGTGCATTTTTTTTCAAAATATTTTTTACGACCTCATTCAGTTTAATGCACGGTATTATTTTTCGCAGACGAATGTGGAATATAAAACAGACTGCGGTATTGAATAATATGTATTGAAATCCATATAAGTGCGGTGCTTTGATTATTTTGCAATTTTTTATTCCGCAGAAGGTCGACTTTTTTCGTCATAAAGTGAAATTTAATGTATTCGATCAATCCGAGATACGGACTTCCGTGATATATCTATGCAAATTGCGGGTTTTTGACGTTACAAAATTGTAAGACCGTCCAAGTGCAGAGGGCGAAATGGACGTTGCTTCGTCGGAGTCGTTTAGCGTCCGAGGGATGGGTCGCAAGAGAATGTAATTTATAAGTTGGAAGTAATTGTGTAATAAATTGAAAATAATTTAGGATGTCGAGTCGGCAACCGAGTCTACAAAGAAGGAGAAATGGTCCGAGATATCAAGTGGAAGGCTGCGTGTGACAACTGCTTTTGTGCGATGGGTGCGATTCGGTGTGTTCCTTTGGCGTGCGCGCCGGCCCTGCAGGGTTGCAGCCCGATCGTCCACGAAGGACAATGTTGTCCTTCAACATACAATTGCAGTGAGTTCAGTTTTTGCGTCGCCTCTTACGCGGAACCTCGGTTAAGCACCAAAATGAATTCATGCTGATGTTTACGTGTACTCATCAGTGCGGTATCATATATATGTATATATAATTCCATGCAATATTATCTTCATCGACAAAATGGAAAGTCTTTATTGAAATACGAAGTGCGATTTAATATATGTACAGGAAATGACTTTAGCAAAATTTACTATATATATATGAAAACAGGAATATACTTATGCTTACAGTAAATGTTAATGTTAATTTTTCAATCGTTTTTGTTTTCAATATTATTCACTTTTGTATATTACGTTTTTACTATATTTTATCAAACAATGAAATTAAAAAATTACAATTGTCATTATTTTTATTTTATAGTAAAATTTAGTAATATAGTACATTTTTTACACCGTGTGGAATCGTTAATACAGAATCCTTGATAAAAGTGGCACAATTATTTCGATGTTCGTAATATTCGTAATGATAATATAAAGAACTCAAAATGTTAATTTCAATTCAACCATATATATATAATAATAGTTGGATCATAAATATTATAACGTGTTATATTTTTATTCTTATTTGTCTGGTATTAAAACATTTATGCGTCGCAACTAATGATTAACTGGATGCAATGTCTTAAGATAACTAAAATCAAAATCTCATTTCCAGTAATGATATAGAACTGAATTATAGTGTAATAAAGTATGCCCCCTATCACCTTCTTTATATAATTTAAAGTAATCTTTATGGATTCTCATTATGTCATAATTGGATATTCCTCAATTTATGCACACCACAATTAAGAAAGTCCCACGTCTGTACAACGTATACTTTCTTTTGAAACTTATTCGACAAGACTCTATTAGCTTTTTTGTGACATGTACTTTAATAATACGTATTTCTGTCTCTAGTAGTTTTTGTATTACAATATTTTATCAGAACATAAGCCTTGCGAAATTTTTATTAAGAATTTTAAAAGCATCAAAAAAGCTACGCAAAAGGAATATTTAATCAGAATAGTATTTTGTAATTATTTATAAGACATTGTGCGTCGATATAATAGACAAATCAATGATTCAAAACTTTTGCATAAATTGCCCGAGTATACATTTCATTACTGCTGCGGATTCAACAATTTTTGTAAGTACAATATCATTTCAGAATTATAATTGAAACGACATTTTCCGTCTCTGGAGGATTTCAATTGTATTTAAGTATCAAATAGTATATTATTATTCAAATAACATTTTATTCGTTAGATAAAGTTTAAATGAGACTTTGTCGTGTTAAAAGCGATGCACGAAAATTGCGAGAAAATGTGTTGCCACCTTGAGAGAAATAATTGAACAAGAAAATAACCCTTGAGAGCAAAACTCTTTTTACAATTTGAAATTAGAAAAATGATAATTTTGATACCGCCGTTATTATTATGCTTTTATAATGAGATGTAATGTTATACAGGTTGTAACATACAAGTGAAAGCAGCTCAAAATTATGCCTCGTATGCTTTTATTAGTAAAGACTACGCAAAGTTACGAAAGGAGACGAACTTTTTTGTAAGTAATTACCAATCGTAAGTTCAATTTTGTAATGTGCTCAACTTGTTATTATCAATCTTCATCACCAAACTCGGCGATGTTGTAGTTTTATTTTGAATCGGATAGTTGACTGAACTTGAAGCAGACTAAACGTAATTGACGTATCATATTTTCAGCCAATCTACACGAACGCCGAAGGCCGCGGACAACGCGTAAATGACGGCGTGGATCTGAGCACTTCACCAGGGTTTACCACCGAAGATTCGATCGATCCGTCCACGGAAGCGACTTCCAGTTTTACTATCGAAACCGAAACCATGGACAACGAGATTATAACTGAAACGACGGATTACCTAAAATCGACGGCCATTAATGAATATATCACTACGTCGACCGCCGCTACGGAGGTATCTGCCACATATTTCTAGCAACTAAAGATTTCGATGTTAAATATTTTACACAAATTAGTCACAATTAGAAATTGTTTTATTCAAATAGAAATCTTCTAAATATATTATCTCGAAATTCGTTTTCAAGCAGAAGTTTTTTTTTCAGTAATTTTCGGAATTTTAATTGACAAAAATGGATCAGAGTTCGATTAATATTAGCTTGCAGATTAATTTAAATTCAGTAATCTAATACGTTCGTGTGAAAAGATTCCGTGTTAAGATAGCGCGTCATGAATTATTAATAAGTTATTATAATTAATTAGAAATTACCGATCAAAAGTTCGTTCATTATGAGCCAATAAAAGAATAATGTTACACCATCTGGTGTTCAATGAAAATCCTTTAAAATATACTAAAACCAGTACACGGAATACTCATAAGGTCTTTGTAAAAGATCGTAGAATCGACGACGGCTTACGAGCAGCCAACGACTAGCACATTCGAAGATTCATCGACGTCAAATACTTTGGGAATTTTCACCGAACCAAGTACTATCTTGGATAGTACCACCGACTTATCGACAGTACCTGACGAAACTTTGTCTTTTTCGCTAGTCGAAGCAACGACGAGTACGTCTTCGATTCTTTTGAGTAACAAACTAGGGAACAGCACTTCTCAGGACGGAGACGCTGGAAATGAAGCTCGCAATGATACGAAGCCTGATCCTATCGTAGATGCAAAGATTCTTCAAACTACTGAAAAAATAAATGAACAACATAATGAAGTCATAGTGCAGGTGATTATGTGTGTAAAAAAACGTAATAAATAATACAAATAAAATAATATGTAAATGTAAACATATAATAAATTTGTTATTGCTAGTTTGTTTTGATCTGATATTTTGATATTTGATCTTGACTTTAAATTCACGTATGTAAATATAAATACAAAAGATATATCAGTCGTTGTTTTGGTTTAATATTTGACCTTGCAAAATCATAACAAATACTTTGTCTGAATAATAAACAATTCTGCAAGTTTTTATAGGATTCGAAGGCAAATTCAAGTAACAAAACGTTACATATAACATCGTTCTCGACCGAAAAAAGTTTGGTTATGAATATAAATGTGAAGACAAACGTTTCGATGGACCATTTGCATGGTTTTACCATAAACCCTGCTAAAACAATAACACCGGATATCGAACCATTGCTGAATATCAACCACCAAGGGAAAGATGATGACTACGTGTATGATTATAATGAACCCACTTTGCCCCCGTCGTTACCTAATTTAAGGTAGATAGAATATGAGAATTTCAGTAATTATTTGAATGAAAAGTATGTATTAATATCAAGTGTAAGTATTAAGACTTAATTGTTGATCATGATTCCATATATTTTTATGGATCTAAATTTCATTCATTGATTAATTGAATTTTTTATTAAATTAAAATGATAATGACTGTTTGCCTTGTAACTAATGATATCAAATCAATTAAACTGGAAGCAAATGATATATTACTCAATGCATTTAACTTAATTAAAAATTATATTCGGTTAATTTCAATATACGAGTAAAAAGCAAATGTTATCATTGCTGTTCCCTGCATTTCTTAATTAGCACTGTGAATGGCATTTCATTAATGATAGGGATTTAATAATGTTATATTATACCATATTACTGATTGCAGCGTAAGAACGGAATTCTTAGTCTTTAATATTTGCAGGATAATACCTTTTGTTGCTGCTGATGCGTTGGTAAAAGATAAGGACGAGAAGCAACCTTCAGATACCAATTATCCCGTCAGAGTTAGTCCTACTGAATCCCCTTTCTACGACTTAGCTACTCAAGTGAATCGATTTAGCCCGCCGGTGGAAACAGAGGGTACGAGTTTCATTCAAAATATCAGTCAGGCATTTAAAATACGATAATAAAAAAGTTCCACCAATAAGTTTGAAAATCTAGTAAAAATCAAAGACCGGTTCGAACGAATCTAAATTTGTTTTCGCGAATGCATTTTTTTAAGCTTTCAATCAAAACTATTCGCTACTCAAATTATTATCCCACAACAGGTGGTTTCGTGCCGAAAGAACCGTCTTACTTCGATCCATTGTTCCGCTCGACTGCTCTAAATCTGGAAATCGGCACTGGTGTAACAGTTTCGCCCGCGCCATTCACAAACTCGAATCGTAAAAGCGGTAAGGATTCAGTATAAAATATTACAATCCCCGAACAAATGTTGTACAAGCAAACAGTCGATTCAAAACGCAAAGGAGTTGGCTGAAATTTTTAAGAGCAATTACGACCAGCTTAGACTGGTGTTTGCGTAACGAACGAATGATTCGAGCTCGCATTCCCGAAAATATATACTTAGCGCTTTCAGAATTTTCATATTTTTAATGGCATTTTCAGATTTAATCAACGACTGTTTGTTCGAGGGGCACGAGTACGGCCACAACGAAGTTCTACCGAGCGCCGCTGTTTGTCTTATCTGTGTCTGTTATTACGGTGAAGTGATTTGCTCAGACAAAGAATGCCCACTTTTGAAAATAGGTTGTCGAAGAATTAGCGACCCAGCGGATAAATGCTGCGGTAAAATGGTGTGCGGTATGTATATACAAGTTTAACTTGCAATTTAAACGTGTATATCGTGTCAGAGTTAAAAATAAATATAGAATTTACGTGGAAATTAGGGATTCATGTGGATTCGACATAAAAGCATAGGTTCCCTAATTTATTGGAACGACTTCCGTAGTCAAGAATATTCAATATTTAACATTAATTGAAATGATTTAAACTATTATAATCCTTATAAAACCATTCACATAACATTATTAATAAAAATAATTGCGGATCACATTGGTTCTCAAGGGACAGGATTTGAATTCGGTTTGAATACGATGTGCAAAAATTAAAATGTATATAACGAGACTTTTGTTTGATGTTAAACAAGATGAGATATGAATGTCAAAAAAGTGAATTATTGATCACTAATAATCATTATTCAGATAAATATCACGAAGAACCACTCTGAATTTATTGCAAAGACCGTGAAAATAGAGGATTTTTGTTAATAATTTAAACGCGCGTGTTCATTACAAAATATACAATTAGTATTTTCAAATTAGACTCCGCATTTACGTAGTTTGGTACCGAGTAAAATTTGCGATTTAATACAAAATGAATATTTTAACCATTCATGATAATACATCTCCTTAGATTGACCAACCCGACTACCTTATAATTCATTAATCACTTCACCATTTCCGTCTTTTATTTTCTTGCAAAACATCAAAGTCCTCAATTCTACTCCATCTCTATCTCTATCTCCATTCTCTATCGCCGTCTCCGTCACATTGCTGCATGCGGCCTGCAGTCTGTCTCACTCCTCCCGCTGCGACGCATCAAAATCGATACGCCAGCGGGTGCAAGCATAATTCTAGCCTCCTTTCAAACTCTTTTCATATAATTTCTTTCCACCTCTGTTGCAGTTGACGCCGAGGATTCGCCAACAGTGGTATTGAATCGCGCGGACGCCCCGGCGTCCTCGCAGATCCAGCGGCTGGTGCCAACCATGTCCCCAGACCCATTCCGGCACGTAATCAAAACCGAACCCGCTCCGGACCTGCCGTCGCTTATCGAGGACATGATCCCGTATTTGTCCATTACGTCGTCACGTCCGGGTCCAAGACCCATGGCGCCGCAGCCGAGCACGCCCAAAGCGCCGATTGCGGAGGAGTCGAGTGCCAAAAATGCGACGGACACCGGGGCCGACGACGAGCTCTCGCTCGAGAGCGTGCTCGATATCTTTATCTTTGGAAGTTCGAAGCCGTCCGTTGGCGTCGAGGCGACGACGAAGTTTCGCACGGACGAGGCGGCTGCGGTCGCGCCGAGCACGTCTCGGTCCATCGAAGGGACGACCGGCGTTGCCTCCTCGACGGTAATGGGCCCTCCGTGGGACGCCGCCGGTACGACAAATTTGCCGTCAACGGCCCTCGAGAACGAGATACCGACCGCAGTCGCGGGATTGCTCAAACTGGCCGGTTGCAATATCTACGGAAGAATGTACCGCGTGGGCAAAATAATTACCGAATTGTCGAGCCCGTGCCAGGAATGCAGGTGCACTGAGAGCGGCGTTCTCTGCGAGCAGCTAGAATGTTGATGGCTCGTCGCCCCGACGAGAGTTCGTTGAGTAACATTGTCTCGGCTCAGCATATTCTGACGACTGTTTGCGAAATGTAACGCTGCGAAGGATTCCGGGGTGGCGTTTCGCTGCGACAATTTTAATGGAAAGCCGTTTCAACTTTGAGAGATTGTTTGTGTCATTGGGCGCATTAGTATAGATACACTGTAAATGTCAGCCGAAGTATGCAATTTAGGCGATGCTTTGTGTGCGATCTTGGTTTCATTTTGATTGAGGAATTGTGTTGTAGAAATGCGCAATTGAATTTCAGACGCATCGTAACGAACGCATAGAAAGTATCAGTTATTTAGGGCGGAGGTTTACTTATGGATCGGGGTCAAATGTCGAAGTGGGTGAACATACTTGGACAGGATAAATGAGACGATACTGCCGGACGATGACCTTGAAACAAGGACGTTCATATATGTGCAATAGTGTTAGTCTATTTGTATTTAAACATATTATGTGTAATGGTTTCTATACTGTTTGTACCAATAAATATTTTACTAATTTTGTATAAACATTCATTTTATTCTTGTAATACTTTCGTTTTATTCATTCATAATTATAATTTGTTCGAAATAATGTTCGAATATTATTTTGAAGCGCACTTATATTTCAAGTACCAACAAATATTGTATTTATATTTTTAAGTGAGAGAAATGGTCATATCATTTAATGATGCGTCGTGCAGGACTGTACATTAATTAATGATTAACAACATATCTGCATATGTTTTATAATTATTTCCATCAAATTGTATATGTATAATTAATTATTATTCCATTACTAAGTCTAACTTATTATGACATTATTATATATTATGATTTGTATTATAAATTAAATCTTCAAGATAAGATAAACATGATTTTTATTTATTTATATTCAATAATTAAATTTATTTCCACAAGTTTTACAGTATAATTAATATTGTCCTACAATAAATAATCAATATCATAAAAATAAAAAAAGAGATTAGAGTGTATATATACACTTGTACCACCGGCGTAGGTCATGGATTATATGGGTTGTTTAGACAGAAATTAATTAACATTTGATCAAACTGGTTTCAATTCTAAAATGAAGTGTGAAACAATATTCAGAGTGACGTAATGTCACTTATTGAATGCTGTTAAAATAAATGAATAGAGTACGATCAGACAATGATTAATGTTATTTTTATTTTCAAAGTAAAATATTTCGACTAAAATATAAATTTTGATGTAAATAAAATAGTTATAAATTCGACCAAAAATATGATTTTATAGACCAATTTGCGGCTTATGAAATTTTTGATTATTTTTATGTGAATGCTTTTAAGAAATACCTTTAAATATGCATTTTTTCATTTTTCAGTGGTTTATTGTTCTACTATTAGTGTCATAACTTATTTACAATATATCTAATGTGTTTGTAGATTATTCTTACTAAAGTTATAAGTTTAAAATTTATATTTTTAGTAGATTTAAAATCTTTGTATTGAATTGATAATTAAATCATAATATTAGTTTTTGATTACTCATACTAAAAATATAAAAGCAATTACTGCATATAACTGAATCCTTTATCATTTATATCTTCAATTATAATTGTTGATAATTGCTGGTATAAAAATCTCTTGATTCAGGCTATTTTTTAAATTTATCTGTGAAGCACAAATAAGTATCCATATGCAATAGATTATATTCAACAGAATAATATAAGAAATACCACGCTTGCTTTGACTTTTGTACTTAAGTACTAAAAATTTGCTATTAAAATGTACTAATTGATGGATAATAATGATTATAATCAAATTGAAATTATTTTATATGTTTAAACGTAAATGTGGTTTTATTACAGTTTAGCACACATAACTAATTAAGAATGTCTGGCGTGTATATATCTTTATACTTTACATTAAATCTAAGTCAGATATGTGGTGAATATCTAAATTTTGAAGTAGATCCAGGTCAGTTTGATACTACTTCTGATGTCAGACTTGATGTTTAATCAGAGATGTACGAAATTCACGATATATCTGATATTAGTTTTGACGCTCGATCTAATGTCCGATTGCTAAAGCACGAGAAGTTTATTATAGCGTCAATTAAATGTAGCAAAACTAATGTTCGAGTTAATGCAGATATAGTATCAAACTAGAATATTAAATCCGATGACAACTCTTTATATAAGACAAGTAAATTTTGCATAATATACATAACTTGATATTATATCTATTTCGTATACGTACTGTTGATTCAAATTTTGATAAATAAATATATATGAGAAATAATCATCCGCTTTTCGATTCTTTAAATAAATTATAATTTTAAAGAAGTGTCATCCAATTTCATTTATAAATTTTAGTGAAAATTCAACTTTAACTTGTTTGAGTATTAATATAATTTTCAAAGTTTACAAAAATATAATAATAGTAATATATATTTTATGAATTTCATTTCAAGAAGTTAAATTGTGTAAAATCTTATTGCACATTTATGGTAAATAGCTCTTTAATTAACACAGACATATCTTCTTCAATTGTAATATTTACAAGTTCTAAGCTGTACATATAAATTTCAACCTCATTTCATACAC
>JABFQC010001686.1:0-18375 GCA_022817085.1 Psilanteris sp. ZL-2020
CATTATTTAATGTAAAGCTAATCAGAACTTTGAAGTTAATTATTTTTTTTATAATATAGAATGTTAATAGCAATTCCCCACCAATAAGCTTTGTCAATGAAACAATATTATTATATTTATAACAAAATACTATATTTATTTATAAAAATAATTATTTCACATTTACGTATTAAACGGTAAATGTATTTTAAAATTGTTTAAGTTATATCTTTGTCATTCCATTAAAATATACGTTAATATAATTTACTGTTGAACAAAATGAACACCATCCAATCCGAATTCGTCATGTCTATAACGTTATAACTTCTATTTTACGAAATTACATAATGATTATTAAAATTACGTTTGATCAACTACACTAACTATCATGTAAATAATATTAACCATAATGTTACGATTACATACTATTTCTGTTGTTCATTTTGAATAATGTAATAATAATCACAAAATATTTACGGTATATTTGGCGTTAATACAATATAAGTAGTTTTATCCGTGTAAAAGCGCAAATAAAACCCATTTAGAAGACCCTTATAACCCAAACGCCGCAACTTGCGATATTAAAAAATTGAACCAAACCTGCAACACCATCCGTTATCAACTCCCCTATCACTTTCGACCGCAACCTGTGCGCTACCACAACGCAAACGCAAAAACAACGCGATGCGCGATAACGTTCGCTAATAGCGCAACTTTTTGTTCCGCGCGAATTGCAACCTCGACTAAAATCGTAGCACTCGCGAAGCAAAAAGCCATAACGATTTGAATGTTCACGACGAAAAAGCGGCCAACGATTGAACAATGTGACCACGCGGTGCGCCAATAAAATTCAAACCATCCATAATTAGCAAACGCGCTATCGTAACCGGCGCGCGGCGCGCACGGCCAAAGGCCCGCCACGGCGGAGCAACGCGCGTCGGCAATAAAAATATCTGCCGATCATAAAAGCGATGGATTTGCGCGCGTTGGCAGCGCGTATCGCCAAAAGTATATAGGCACAAAATAGTTTCGGTAGTCGAGGTCCGGTAAAAGGCGCGCATTCGCGTTCCACGAAGTGATTGTAAACCCATGATGAAATAAAGAGCGTGTAGGAATGGACCATCATTATCTCGTTAGAGAGAGCTCTGGGTGCAGTTGTGAGAGCGCGCGTCTGTTATACGCGTTTGCATTCGAAGTTGCGAGCCCGCGCCATTATAAAGGTGCCATGCTGGGCTGAAACAGGTACAATGCATCGAGTATCCATCAAAGAGAATAGGGATTATTCTTGTTCGGGGCCAATGTGTAAACGATCGAACGGCTAGTTCGCAAATCGACGAGGGGCCTTTGAAAATGAGACCGAGCTGTGGGGAGTCGCATACGCGCGCGATGTCTGTCCAAGCAAATTGGGATGCGAGTTGCAAACTGCTTAACAAATTTCATCTAGCACGACGGGAGACTCGCTCGTCCTCTTTTATTACTTTACTCGTTCCCATTAAGCTGTTCTAACACGCTCATACCCTATTACGTACTTGAACTCATGATCTTTTAACATAACCAAGATCCCGGCGCACACAATTAGCATAGGTCCGTTAAATATATATAGACGGAACCGTACGCGGCTCGCTTTTCACGGTTACGCGTTTTTCAATCCGTCGCCGGACTCGTGCGAAATTTTGCGCGTCTCGTCGTGCGCGCGACGAGGTCCGCTTCGGAAAAGCTGATTGAACGATTAGGCGCGACTTTGCATAAAAAATGGCCGCGCGCATTTTGTAATATAAATTACAAGCTCGACTCGTTGGTTGTCGGGGCACGCTTAAGTTTGCGAGCGATCGCCGGCGGCCATACTTATGAGTATTCGTTGCACGAACGCTCGCGCTTGGCACGATATAGCTAAGATTTCTCTTCGTGTGCCTTCCTCGTGCGCGCGTACTAATGCTTCTGGGAGTGTGCTTGTGGCAAAGTATAGTCCGCTGCGAGCACACCACAGAAGTCGGTACGATGAAGAGGATGAGACCTTCCTCGGCGCTGAAGAGATACCGCTAGCGCCCTCTGACCCCTCACTCGGGCAGGCGAACGAACCTCTTTCAACTGGTACCGGTAATTTTGCGCTCGTTGCCAACTTCCTGGTATTTTCGCGCACATAGATCTGGATCATTAAAGATTCATTGACGCTCGTGGTCGAGCGTTTCCAGGCTGACATTTGTGCAATTACCGTAAGAATAAAAGACAGAGATGACGAAAACGAGCAACGGACGATGACTGATTCACGATGATCTGATATGCTAGTAATTTATAGAATCGGAGGGCTTGGATAACAGACGCGATGCTAAACGAACAGTTTCTTTGTGCTGCGGCGCGGCAGCGGGAGGTTTGCGTCGTTTGCAATGAATTCGGATCGTTCGGTTTTGTAATTGCCGCTGTTTCGTCGTAGGGAATATTTCGTAGTTTGGTTATTAATTATTCCGGGGGTTAGATGCGAATTGTTAAGTTTAGTTTAATGTAAGTTGAGTAATGGTTTTAAGTACACTGGAGGAAGGTAGTAATAAGTATATAGGGTAATGCTCGAAACACAAATGATTGTAATAAAATGAATTATAATAAGTGACATGCAATTTAAAAAAATCGTAATATTGTCTAACGATGAATGTAGACATTATTTTATTACTCATTTCAGAATGCTTTATTTAAATATGGTAATAAATGTAAAATTGGTGACAGATTTTTACATTTAATCTGATTGAGACAAATATATATGTCTTTATTGACAATAAATTCGAACGTCATATCACGAGGAAAAATGTTGCATTAAAAATTACTGAAAGTTCAGTAAATATTATTAACATATATATATAACTCACGAACAAAACAGAAATTTAGTCAGAAAATACCGAACTTTTACTGTAAACATTGATGAATGTTTGTAAATATATACCGAAAAGTCATTATTGTTTACTGAAAAGTTGGGTAATTTCTAATGGAAATTTCAGTAATTTTTAATGGAATATTTTTCTGCATTTATGATGATTATAAATCTATATTATAAATACTTAAAACTGAAGTTAGAATTTAGAAATATTAAAAAATATAGAATTAAAAAATATACATAGTAAAATACAATACAAAATAGACAATACATCAATATATCTATATTCGAAACACTGTTTCTATATTTAAAGGGATGTTCCGATTTGCAACCAGCAAGCAAGCTTTGTAAAGAAAGAATTCCAACACCGGCAAGTCAGTCTAGTGGAACATATCTGGTCAGTCGCGGTCGAAAGACGGCAAATTCGAGAACGGAAAATTATTCAAATTGTTCTGCTTGACGTGTCACAGATACACAACCCGGCTATCCCGCAACCTGCCAGCCACCTACGGTGAAATATAACTAACTGCCGCTAAAAAATAATGTCGTGGGATAGCTCCGCGCACGAATAAAGTTTCTCTTTAGTAGATATAATAAGGCTCTAATGGGAGAGTGATACAAGTTAAAGAAAATGTTGCAAATTTTGCGCGGGACGTTCGGCTGTGGAACGCCCGTCGAGTGATCCAAGGCAAGCGTACATTTACGATTAGGTGCCACAATTAGGGTAGAAAATCTCAATAGACTCACGCGGAGAAAAATATTTGGTTACAATAACCAAATTTTAGTTACAGTAATCAAAAAATTTGGTTTTATTTCAGCGCACCAAAACTCAATGTATTCAACAAATCCATTTAGTTGCAATAACTAAAGAACTTTGGCAAATGATATATAGTAAGAAAAAAAAAAGTTATAAAGGAATAATTTTTCAAAATAATTATTCATTTGTAAATATAATACGAATTTATTCATTAAATAAATTGTAATTAATGCACGACACATTTAATGGGTAGGGTTATTTTTGCTAGTTATTAATTTACAAATTGTCATTATACTATACTTATCAATATTTTCACAAAAGAAAAATGTAAATTTATTTGTAAAACGCACTTCGTAACCATAAATATGTACCGAAAATCCAATTGTTTTTTATAACCAAATATATTCATTATTTGAACCAAATCAAATTACTAAATTAGTTGGTCATGGTAAACTTATCGTTTAACTTAGATAGAATATTTAGTTATTTTAACAAAATTTTTGGTTATGCCAATCAAAATAACTTAACTAAATCGTTTAATAACCATCGCAAAAAATGTTATTTTCGTACAATAGAAGATTTACGTACGCAAGTCATCAACAAATATAAAAAACTGTTAATTCTACTTTGAATAGGAAAAAAACCGATTTTTCTTTGAAGATATTCAAGTTCATCAACAAAATTAACAAAACAAATATCCTCGACGAATCTCCTTTTAAATAAGCATTCATTTCACAAACATATTTTACATTCAATAATCACCACCAAATGAATCCCTTTTTGTTTTTGCAAAATGAATCAGAACGCCCGAACTGAACACTCAGAAAAATATTTAGTCATAATAATAATGTTTTACATATATTAAGCTACTATAACTAAACGTTTCCAATCAAATCGCTTATACATTTCTCCATTATCGATGCATATATATGCCGCAGCCGAAATTTCAAGCCACTTGCGAGAAACTATATGCGTAACTACACTGACATTGACTGCGTTGCACATGAACGACTTAATAAAGTACCAAAAATGCTTTGTTTCAATGACCAAACGTATAAATGACCAAATAGTTAGTCGTGATAACTAAAATTGGTTGGTTTGGATAATTGAAACTCCTAACCAAATAAAATATATTGTGTTGACCAGCACAAAATTGTGTATAGTCGGCGTAACCAAATCCTAAGTTGGTTCAAATAAAATGTTTGGTTTTATTAATAAAATAATTTGAACCAAATTCTTTAGTTGTAATAACGAAAGTTATTTTCTGATTGAATGCCGAACACAAATCCGTCCATAAGCGCCGTTCGTCGTGTTAATTTATAATACACAGACGTTCCAACGAATATATCCGTTGAACCTGATCGAGCAGTTCAACTCAAAGGACGAACGAATAAACGAGCCACTTCCGGTATTCGTTTGAAGGAATCCATCCGGTTGGAATGAAGAATCGCTCCGGGAATATATTGACTAAAAGGAACGCGATTGTTTTGCAAGCGCAAAAGTCGCCGACTGGCGGTCGAACGGGCGAAATAAATCTCCGGTGGAAGGGTTTTCCAGGACTAGAACGATAATGCGTTATGGCGATGGCGAAGCTTTGTCCGGTCTTATAGCGGTGCAGCTCGAAAGGCGCGATGGTACCAGCAAGAATCGATTCGTTTTAATCGTTAATCACCAATTAACCGAGCGTCCTCGCATCCGAAACCCCTAGAAGCATTTTAACGAGCCGCTATGTCGCCCGCCTCGGAATTTCACTTCGGCTGGTCCGTTTCTCTCGCTGCGCGCCCTCCTCCTCCGTCTCTTTTCGCTGCTTTCTAGTTCGGCTCCGTTTTCTACATATCCATCCTCGTCGATCGCTGCCGCTGGTGTTCGTTTTTCGATGTGTGCGAGCTCCTGCACCAATTAGTGCATACTTTGACTCGGTGTTGGACCAGGAGGAGGAATACCCGCTGCGTCGAAAGGATCTGTCAGAATACCGGGCGAGGAAGCGCGCGACTATTTAGACGGAGACCCATCGTCACCACAAATCTAGCTTGCGCTCGATTGCCACTCGGCCAAACTGGTTTAACGTATTGCTGCGATATTCCGCTATTAACACTTTATTATTCCGTTTACGTTCGATTGGGAATAGCAATTATAAATGTCTTTATCGCGGGCGATTCGAAACGGCATTATCCTGAGACCGAACTGTTTGACTGTGTGTATGTGTGTGTATATATTGTAACGCGCGCTTATGCCGATTCGGCCGGCATAACCCAAACTTTTATAATTTATTATAAAAATAAAGATTCTTTAGAAATCCGTACGTTACAATATATGTGTATTTATTTTGTAGATGGTCTTTGATGTCGTTGGTACTTTAAACAACTTAGGGATACAAAATAGTTGCGATTGATTTGAAAAGTAAATAAACTGATTTGAAAATGAAGATCTGATAATGAAATAAACATTAACAATGACTTTTGAAACAATTTTAATATATATAGACAGTTTTAGTCGATATTATTTTTACGTTATTCTACTTGGAATGTGTTTGATATATTTATAACAAATAATTGGTTTTGAACAAATTCAAATACATGTAAGATTTTTTTTTATTCATTATTGATCTAAGTTTTAAATGCAATTATTAAACACTTTTATTGAATTGTATTTTATTTATTTCATTGAAAATGTAATCAATTTTTTAAATAATATATATTGTAACAAAAATGTCCGATTTTTAAAGTTTCATTTTAAAAATTATATTTATTATGTTCAACTTGAAATTATCGTCCAGTTGCAAAAATGTGTATTCCATGAAACGATATCATTTCTGTGATAAATAAATTTGACAAGTGAATTAACCTATTACACCTTTCGGAAACTTTATACAAAATTATCGTTCTTTCTATTCACGACGAGAATTATATTTAAATCGCAGTATTATGACTTGCTTCGGAGGGGACCGAGAAAAATTATATTTAGTTGAATTGATGGTTAGTCATTTGAAACTTGAAACAATCCAAGACGTCCACAATCGGCCATTGGAAGTTGGTATCAAATTCATTGACTTTCCGATCATTCAAATGAAGCAAAACGAATTCTGTAACTCGCGACCCGTCAAAACAACGGAAGACGGCATTTCGAATTTTACAGCGCGTTCTTTGTTGTTTTCCGAACATCCGCGAAATTTGTTTAAAGCATTTCAGTATTTTCCGCTGAAAATTTATATTATATGCTCTGGCGACAGTTACCCCACGGCAGAGACCAAAGTGTTTTTGTCAGGTTGCGTTTGCAATCAAGTTATCATGGCTGGAAATGACGATAATGCCTTACCAAAACCGTTTATTATGAACGGTGAGTACAATCTAATCGATCCTGGAGAAAATCCTGCAGGAACAATATGCGTTTACTTTCGTCTCTCTTGTCTTGGCAACTTTGTAACTAAAATGTTTTACACGGGTCCATCAACAATTTATTTTAAAAATAACGAAGATGAAAATGAATATTGTATAGAGAAATTATTTTCTTGAAGCATTCTTGATGCAAAATCAAAACGAAATTTGAATCATTCATGGAGATTCCATTAAGAGGTGATATAATCAATTCGTTTAAATTAATTTCAGATACATTGAGAAAACAAATGTTTAACAATTTACTACATAATATATCAAAATATTTGATACGTGAAAATACAAGAAAAATTACTATATAATGTAGTAAAATTGGTAATGCACATAATAATATATACAAATTTATATAGAAAATTTTAATATATAATGTAGTAATTTTTTTTGTGTTTTCACGTATCATCTACTTTTGGTATAATATATAGTAAATTGTTAAATATTTATTTTCTCAGTGTACACGAATTTTATACGATTATTTTATATTAAAAATAACTATACATTATGGTATTTCAGGGATTATGACCCAAATATTCCTAAATTTATTATACATCTTCTATACAATACAATATCTTCTAGATAAATTAGCTATATTTTATTTAGCTAGACAAATTTCTATAAAGTATAGTAATTTCCATAATACTAATCATATTATCCTTATGAAGCTATAAGTATGGTATTTTATAATCTAACTTTCTTCTATGTGTATAAATAAATAGATTAACTTTGCTTCAAATTAATTACATATGTAAACGTTAAAAATATTGCAACGATTATTATTGTTCTTCTTAATTATTCTTCTTAAAATTGAATTACGTCGTTATGGAAACGTAAACTAACAAATTTAAACTTTTTAGGTTTTCCGTTCACAATTATATTGACATGATAAATTAACAGTGCGTCTCTACATTTCAAAATAATAAAATAAAAAAAAATTACTGTAAACTCTTGAAATATAATTAAAAAAATGCTCAATATAACTGAAACGATAAACAATTCTGGCGAAGCGTACGCGCTTTACTTTGAAATAAAAAATGTGGAATTTAGTTGCAACAAATTGGCAATCATAAAGAATTCATCTGTTTTAATGAAAGTACAGTTCCTAGATTATTTTCCGTTTGATGTCCAACAAGAAGAAGTGGTGAAATGCTCGGAACAATTGTACGATTTCAAATCGTATCAATGCTTCAATTTGAAGCACCCAGGTGTAGAGTGCTTGAGTCGTCCGAAATTACAAATCGGCGTTTACAAAGTACTCCAAAATTATGTCGACTGCGAAAAAGTGTTCAATATATCGATACCATTCAGCGAATGCGAACGAAAAAATCTACAGGATTTTTTCAATAAGTGCAAAATCTCGTTTAATATCAGCGGTCGATATAAATTGACTGACAATGAGAGTGAATTCTCGGGATTCATGACAATACTGCTTAGATTAACGCAGTTCCATAAGTGCGAAAACGTCGAATCGCCGATCGTCAAATATTCCGACATAAGCAAACTGAAATGTAAGTTATACCATAATTAATTTATCCTCGCAAAATTGGAAAGGTAATTTTTACAATGAAACGTCTAATGGTGTGTATTCTTTATCGAAATAGCGTGTTTAAGAAACGAATGTTCAAAATTTAGTTTGAATGAAGGAATTGGTACCAATCATTGTCATTTCAACGAAACTGGCGCAGAAAAGTTAAACGATCCTGAATTTCGGAATTCCATTTACAAAAAATACACGGACGATCCGTTTCTTGACGATGAAGCGGCGTTTATTCCTGATACGAGCAGCCAATATACCACAACCAAAAGTCTTTGTTCCGAGTAAATCGATTTATTAATAATAATAATAAAAAATGAATAATTGTCAGAACTTTAATTTAATGATTTAAATAATATTAATAATCAGACTCAGAAAAACATTCCTTTGGAAAATTACTGGTTAGTTCAGTAAAACTGCTTACAAACATAACACACGTGTCTTATTTAAGACACAAATCGATTTAATTAAGACGCCTAAGTGTTTTTATCATTTGTTTGGTAATATTTAACATATTTTTAGAATGTTCTAACCATAATTTATCATAATATTTACATTTTTGCCTATTTTTCCTCCTTTTATTATCTAGTTTGGTCAAATTTGCAAGATTATTTTTTTCATTGTGAACTAGTACAAAATAAAAATCCAGTTAAAATATTAAATTTACAGTAAAATTTAGGAAATCTTTGTTAAAATTTACTGAAAAACTGAAAATTTATATTGTTTGGTTCAGTAAATATTAACGAAATTTCAGTTTTGTCTCACAGTTAATGTATATTTTATAATTTTTATTAAAACGAACAATAATTTTAAGGATTTTTTTTTGAGTGCACCTAATAATGAATTACAATCAAATACCTCTAAAATTTGTCTTTAACATTTACAGATACCAAAGGTTACATAAACAAGCGTCAAAAGAGAACACCGACAAGCTGAATACCTGCTCATGTAAAAGCAGTGAGCAAATTACTGGTAATCGATTTCGTTACGATTTCATTAATATGCGTGAAATTCCAAACGTTGAATATCAACGAATCTAATCAATTCAGTTAATCAACCTGTTTAATCAAACTGAATTTTACTTTGATATCAATAATTTCTAATTACATTATATTTCTAATAATACACTGAGAGAACAAGATTGCAGAACTAGCAATCTGGATGTCACAATCCAAATTGATAGAACCATTATTTAATCTTTATGTTTTTAAAATGCATTTTCTTTATATTTTATATATACAATAGTAGATATCTTTATAAATAATATATATTAAACAACTTTGGTTTGGAATATTTAATTAATTCATTGATAAAAGTTAATGCAAGTTTATCTAATGATATTTAAATGATAAGTCAATTTTGTTTAATATAAACATTATATTATACTTTAAATATCTTATATTTATGAGTAAATTATAAATATTGTATTAGTATATTTTTATTTAATACTCAATTTTCTACAATCTGAGATTATTCTATTCAAATATCTGCGATTGCAGATTTAACAATATAGATTTCTATTTTAGCAATATAGTTTTCTCAGTGTATTACCTACACTGCTAAAAAAAAGTGTCTTATATGTCACGATTTTAAGACACGAAGTCACTTATTTAAGACATCCGCTGTTTAATACAAAATATTGCGCATTAAATTAAGTCACTTAAGGATCTTAATTAACTCGCCTTGTGTCTTAAATAAGACACGTGTATTCTATGTTTTTTAGCAGCGTGTATTAAAAAGTGTAAATTTTCTCTCTAAATGTGAATAAGTGTATATTCACTTTTCTGTAAGTGGCCGAATCTGAACTGTTTCAATAAGTGTATATTCACTTACACTGAGAGAAATTTGGTAGTAAAGATTAGCATGAATAATGGTAATTGAGCATTACGACTGAAATATGATAATTTTTAACATGTTTTGTGTTAAAATTTTGGATAAAATATGTCAAAAATCTTACATATAACACAAAAAGTGTTAACAAATCGCACAAAAAATGTTAAAAATTAACACGAAACATGTTAAAAATTATCATTTTTCAGTCGTAATGCTCAATTACCATTATTCATGCTAATTATTACTATCAAATTTCTCTCCGTGTACAATAAGTAAATTTGGTTGTAATTTAACTAATTATAAGTGCATATACATTTATTGAAAAAGTCCAGATTCGGTGTCACTTATAAAAACCTGAATTTGCACTTATTCAAATTTAAAGAGTTCCTTGTAAAAAATGATTATATATACCATAGAAATATTTATCAAACCATGATTCGTTGACAATCAACGTTTCAAACGTCACACACGTTCGAATTAAACCCCATCCACCATTCAATCTCCCTCGCCCACTAATCGTCCAATTTCGAATCTCCCAGGCGAACCAAAGGCCGTCAAAAAGAAGCCCGCGAGCGCGTCGATACTGAAGAGCCCCAATCAGGGCATCCCTGGCGAATCCTCGTTAACGGTAAAATTAAGCAAATTCGGTGAGAAAACGGGCGCCCTTCAGACGCCAAAGAAAAAGAGGAAGAACAAAGGCGCGAACGGCGCGCAGCGCGACGCCAATTACTCGCGGACGGCCGACAAGCGCGTACGCGAGTTCGTGTACAGCATGGGCGACTTCTATCCGGGCTTCGGCCGGGCGCACAAGTACTGCGTCGATCAGGACACCAAAGTGCCCGGGCGGATGGGATGGATGTGGAACCTGAGCGGGCAGTTCGTGAGGCCCCGGCGGGGATGGCGACCCGGAACGCTGTCGGCGTATATGCGCGAAATCGTGCGCCGCGAGAAGGCGAAATTCGTTAGCGAGCACCAGCCGAAATCCAGCAGGCGAAGGAAGAAGACGCACCTGGCGCGACCCAAGAGCTTGACCTCGGTGTCGAAGTTGCCGCGACAAAAGTCGCAGGTGCGACGCAAGATAGCGGAAGAGGAGAAGGAGGTCGAGATACCGCCGACGCTTTGCGTGTCGAGGAAAGAAGGAAAGTATCATATATCGATGTATCCAGTTGGGAAGGAAGCGAAGGCGCCGCGTCTGATGGCGCCGCCCAAACCGATGCAGTTTACGATCGAGAGGGACAAGGACGACGCGTCGTCGGCCGCGTCGGACATGGAAATCGAATACTCGGTGCCGATCGCGGCGAGCAAATATCGAAAGAAACCCGACGTCGTGCACGTGGACACGCAAGTCCGCCAGGCCGAAATAATAAGCGCGACGACCAAGACCGCGACTGCCCGAAAGAAGTCGAAAAAGTGAACGACGGAGGCGCGGCATTTTGGTAACGCTCGATTGTCCTATGGAGATTGTTGTTTGGTGTTACGCGACGAGCGCGGTGTATGTAATTCCGCTTCTCCGATTTCGCTGGTCGTGCGTTTGTTGATTCATTGTTAATGATACTGGTCGTCGTTGGCAGCTTTGTTGTGAATTGTGTCATTCTTGTTTTGTAGTAACGTTAAATGGAAGTTCATTTGTGACATATTTCGTGTTATAAAAATTGTATCGTAATGTAATGTAAATGATAATTGTTGTAAATAAGCGACTGCAAAAATTTGATGGTCGTAAATAAATTTGATGATTAAGATTCAATCGGCGCAGTGGTTCTTCCGTTTCGCTTTCAAAAGGGTTGATTTTTACAATTGATTTGTTGTTTGTTTATTTAAGTTTTGCAATGCGGTAATTTTGTATTATATTTGGTTGTAGTGTATAATTTACACGGAGAAAACATATCCAACTATTTACTATGTAATATATGAAAAGTGGGATATACTTGAAAATACTATAAAAATTACTATATACACTCAGAAAAACAAATTGGTTATACCAACTGTAAAGTACGGTTGTACGTAACCACAGATACGATACTGTTTATTTAAATGAATTTAATTCATTTGATATAATAGTTATATTCATAACTATAGCTGTATTTACATGTATAGACGAAACTTCTTGTGTTAAATGTATTATTGCAGTTGATACTATAGTTATAATTTAACTAATTATAATATAAAACAAAGTATATAATATAAAGTTTAATTATAATATAATATTTCTTACTTCATTTCTTGCTTCATTGAAATAACTGAAATTACGCAGTTAAGTCAACCGAACTAGTTTCAACTGAAAGAATTTCAGTTGTACCAAATAATATAGATTTTTCTCATTGTAAATGTATTAAACTTTTGAATGCGCACAATATTATATTCAACTTATGTAGAAATTTTTAATATATGATATAGTAATTTTTATAACATTTTCAAGTATATCCCACTTTTGATATATTATATAGTAAAATGTTAAATATATGTTTTCTCCGTGTAGATATGAAACTGTTAATATTTATATTAATCAAAAGTCAAATGCAATCTTTAAACTCTCTAAATTTGAATCAATAAAACTCACTGAAAATCAGCTAATATTCACCGTTTAAACAGTTATTATGTAAAACTGATTTTCAGTTAATTTTTACCGATTTAAATTTAGAGAGTAGATTTATTTAGAATGTTTTTATTTTACCTATGATAATGACCACATCGACAGTTAACACAATTAACATATCTATAAGTTTGCTAAATTCTAAAATTGATTAAAATAAATTAATGATTAAAATTACGTTTAAAAAATAATACGATTAAAAGTCCATTCAAATTACCATATACCATTGATTGATTGAATTACTACATTTAATTATTTATTACAAAATTAAATAACGAGGATACAACAAATAATTATTTTTCCACCGTCTATTCCTCGCGTTTATCAAAAATTCAAAACCCTTAGCACGCGAGTCGAGCAGTCGTGACGGAGTAAAGCAACGATCGATAATCGCGAATTCGTTTCCATCGACACGCGCTTTTCGTATAAGAATCAACATATAGTTCCGTCTTCTGTCACTTCATACCTTATCATCAGTTACAAATTTTGTAACGAATATGACAAATAAACCAAAATCAAATCTATATTCAAATACAAATTAATAAAACAAGCTATACTTTTCATTGGAAATCGTACACTCTAATCAAACTGAATTACACGAAACGTTATATCTGCTAATTAAAAAAGGTAACAAACAAACACTTTTGCGCTTCTTCCATAATATAAATTCATATATAATTTGCATTTCGTGCTTTCATATAGGTTACGCTCATTAAACATAGAAAAGATTATTGGCACAACTAACCAAACTTGACAGAAGTCGTTCTTTCATTATACACCCCCCCCCCCCTCTCGCCATCGCATATGACCGTTCGTGACCACGTGCGACCTTGTTTTGTTTTGCTAACAGTTCGCACGAACATAATATTCTAATACGCATGCCGATATTTTCACAGCAATTACTTCATACGAAATAATACGCTTTTCGAATTCAGTAATTCGCTTAAAGCGATGGATATTAAAACGCGAGAGGAGAGGAACGCAGAAATGCGACGAAGAATGTTGAACGTCAATGAAGTCCAAGTGGGACCTCTGCCAAATGATTCACCCTGGGTGAAACCAGTTCGGTTGACCTACGTTCAGGACGGGAAACGAAAATTATGGGACACCATGAGATCCCATGACAGCGTTTGCATAATTGTTTATAATAAAAGTAGAAACAAATTGGTATTCGTGAAGCAATTCAGACCCGCTTCCTATTACATTAATCTTCCTCAGAAATATGGACCGGCTGACTTGAATACTTATCCACCGAGTTTAGGCTTGTCCCTTGAACTTTGCGCTGGAATTGTTGACAAGGACAAGCCACTGGTGGAGATTGCTAGGGACGAGCTAAAAGAAGAATGTGGATATGAAGCGAAAGCTGAGGAATTTACCAAAATTACCACATACAGGTTTAACATTTAGAAATGTATATATTCAGAGATTGGAATTACTTTGATTTGTATTTATTAATTTGTAAATTTTGTGCTTTGTTTGTTGAAAAGTCAGTTGTATTGGTTGACGCACTGATATGCACAATTTATAATGTAATGAAAGAATAAAGATAAGTCGAGTATATTAGATGTATCAAAGTAATTCGTTAATCTATGCATTTTAACACCTAGGTAATTTGCTGTGACAACAATTATAAGAAATATGTATTAATATATCAATTTTTATATCAATACCATTGCTCATTATTTATATTGGAAACTAAATTACAAACGTGTTATAAAATTTAATTATATAAATAATCGTTGAATAATTGTGTAACGTTTTTATTTTATAAATTGTTTACTTATTAGAAGTTGATGTACAGATATTTACAATATAATATAAACTTATAATCATTAATTATGTTAAATAAAATCAAATAACACATTAAATTATAGATTTATCTCAGATGCAGTAGCATTACAGACTTTGTTTTATGTAGAAGTAACAGACGATATGCGAATTCATTCGGGTAAGTTATGATCAAAATATATTTATATGCTAGAGCAGTAGATATATCTACAGACAGATATGTTATAAGAAACATTAATATCATTAAGTTAATGTAACTCAAGATGCATTTATTTCTACTATACTAGCATACAAAAACTACTTATTTTAATGAAAATTATCTTATTATTCTAAATTTTGTATAATATATATTTATTGTTGTATCTTAGGTGGTGGTTCTGAATCTGAAGGAGAATTAATAGAAGTAATAGAAATGGATATTGAAGATGCTATATCTTATATTAATAATGAAGTAGTACTTAGCCCTCCGTCATTTTTATATGGAGTTAATTGGTTCCTTACACATAAACGTAAAAACGTTTAAGTATTTCATGATACAAAATTATAATCAATATGCAATTCATTAATTTAATATCTTTAATTGTATATAAATAAATAAAACTATATTATTTTAAAACAATTTTATTTACAATATATGATATATGTGCACAACAAACATTAATAATCTCAGTAACAAGGATAATAAAAAGAGTGTGATAATTATATTAATGTAAACTATATAGTTAAATATTTATCTATTATTTTCCATATTATATTAAATCTTTTTAATGAAATATTTTCTTAAACTGTAAATAGAATAGTAATAATTTGTATTCATTATGTACAAAATATGTAATTATATAAAAGTATCAAAATATTTTAATAAAACTATTAGAATTGCAATTTAAGTCATAATTAAAATATGCAAAACATTAACTGAATACATTGATTTTCAAGTTACTGAGAAATATAAAATTTAAAATGAAATAGTATAATAAATCAATTATCTGATTCATCTTTAACAAACTGAGTGCTAACCCATGCAAGACCCCATTTTAAATTAGTCAGTACAAATTTTAAAGCCTTTGTCCATTGTTCTTCTGAATTAAATTGAATTCTGAAATATAAATTAAATATGTAAACAAAAATTAAATAAATATTAAATCATAATCATTAATAATAGTACGTACTTTATAGAGTAAGAATTTCCTGTTGCGGAATCTTCTATTTTCCCTCTATCCATTCGATATGGCAAACAAAATCCACTGTCACCTTTCTCCACTTCTTCTTTAAATTGTTGCAAACAATCCAAGAAAGCTACCATTGCAGCATCAAATTTTGTGTCCCATAAAAATTTGAAACCACCGCTACCATGTAGTGGCAGTTCTCTCCGTTGATCTAATATTTCGATATAACTATGATTACCAAATGGTACAAGACGATATCGTTGAAAAGTCAAATTTAATTTTCGAGCCAGTGCTGTGAGCAAAAGTGTCGTTTGTCCCCAAGCAGCATTAATTTCACTCCAGTCAACAGGAGCACTAGGTAATCTTCCAAGACGAAATGAATTTATTGTGCCAAAATGACCAGAATGCCAAATATGGAATGTAGCGTTGAAGACATTAGTATTTCTTAACTTTTCTAGTTGATTCGCAGCATAAGAGGACTGGTATTCTAAACTGTTAAAAAATTGATAAATATTAAAATAAATACTTGCATTTTTATATCTATTTTATAAGTAATATAGTGATTATAGGTATATAGATATATATAGTAATTATAGTGAAGTAAATGAATAATATATTTTTTATATTTGATAATAACATTAATTGAATTTAAAGAAGTTTAAGATAATTCTTCATACAATTTTGAGAATTATAATATTTAAAATATTCTTCTTTATTTATATACATAAATAATACAAACACTTCAGAATATTTTTCCACTTTAGGAGAATACATTTCAATTTAAAAAGGTCTATTGTAACATTTTTTAAATCTGCAGTGATGAAGAAGTTTTTAAGGTCTTAAATTGGTAAGATGAATTCCCTCATTATGTTAATTATATAAAATAAACAATCTTCTTTTTAATTAAAATATATTCTCCTATAAATTTAAAAATACATAAATAATATTTATTAATAACAATAGACACTAATCCCATTACATTAAGCTAAGAGAATCCCTGAAGTATGTAAGTATAATTTATTTTATTTCAATAAAATTATTAAAAAATTATACTTATACAAAACAAATTTCTGATATAAGGATATTAAAAGTTTAAATTAAACGTTAAAGTTACAATTTCATAAAAAATAATACAATCCAATTCAAGATAAAAATAACTCAGTCAGGTTTATGTACTTCATTAAATATAATAAATATTTTATTGATTAATAATAAAACTAATATGATTCTTTTGTGATTTGAAATTTTCATTTAATAATGATTTTTTAAACAAAAAATATTCTTATAAAAATCTATTTTATAAATTTTCTTATTAAAGCTTCAATTATTGCCATTTATATATAAAATGCTTCTTTTGTTTTATAATTGAATAATTACTATTAAGTATACAAATATTCAAAAGTACATGGAATATAATATGTATGTAAATGTATATAAGTATAATATACTAAGTAGTTTTAAATACATCTACATTTAAGTTATTTTTAAGTTTTAGTCAAAAACAACTTTAATAATGATTTTATGTAAGAAGAATGACATTAGTATTAATAGATTTATAATCAACAGAATTTTATTTTATAACATGTTACCTCCGACATTCATCTTCTGCCGAAATAAGTTCTCTTCTATGTCTAGAATATTCTCTCCAATATCTTTCCTCTTCTCGTTTTAGTCTTTCTTTTTCTCTCTCTTCTTGAACTATTGCTAATTTTGTAGCTTCTTCTTCTTTTTTTAATGCTTCTAACTCCATTATCATTCTTTCTTCTTCAGCTTTTGCATCTTGTAATTCTTTTGTTAAACTTTCCATTTCAAAATCTTCATTTCCTTGACGCTGTTCTTCAGCTTCCAATTTTTTTAAGTAGTCATTGTAATCAGACCATTCACTTTCAGTTAACCTTAATTGTTGATCCATGAGCATTAATAAACTGTCCGTGCATTCATCACAAAGAGGATGGTCTGCTGAAGTACTAATACTTAGAATATCAAAAAGTTTTGCTTTTACCTGAAATAAATTTTACTCGATTATACAGTTATATAAAATTATAAATAAATTACTATTATTTCATATATAACTGTACTCATTATAATTACACCATAATGAAATATATTTAAATATTAATAATAAGAATAATCTAATTAATATCTTTAATTTTTAAAAATTTACATTTAATAATAAATAATAATTAATAACATTAATTTTAAATTAAAAAATATTTGTATATTTTACAGAAACAAATTTGAATTTCTTTGTTGTATTTAATAAATTACTGTCTTTAATTTTTTTTCTAAATTTTCACAAAAATAATTTCTTGCAAATTTAATTTTATGCAAAATTAAATTTTAATTAATCAGTTACATTGTAGCTGATTACATTAATCAGTTACTTAAAGTATAATTCACAAGATATAAACATATGTGAAAAAAATACCCTTAAATGATGACTTAGAATTTCTGATTCTCCAGAATCACCAACTAACAT